>JAFEMH010000503.1:0-272500 GCA_022495995.1 Adenophora triphylla var. japonica | reverse complement strand
CTTTAGTGAAGGAAGTGGATAAGATTTTGAATGATGACCCAAACAAGGAGGTTGAGTTGAGAGAGAGAGAAACACGAAAAAGATATTGGGAAGATGAGAGATTAGGGATGTTAGAAAGAGAGTATGAGAGATTGAGAAAGATAGCCAATGAAAGAGGCAAGGCTAAGATGGAAGTTGATGATGTTGATGGGAGTCAAACAGCTAAGATCAAGTTGTTTGGTCAAGAGATGGAGGGAGAGAATAGTCGATGCATCAGGCCTAAGGTAGAGAGAGTTTATACATTGGGGGAGCTGGTAAAGATTGAGAGTCAAGGCGAGATTAAGGTTGAACCACCAGTTGGTCAATCTGACTCCTTAGCTATCAGAGAGTATACTGCAGTAAAGAAGGATTCTCTCTCTTTAAGTTATGCAGTAATGGAGGGATCAGGAGATAACTTTGCAGGGGTGAAAAGTTCTCCTTCTAGGACTTATATGAAGTTGTTTTCTCAGTTTTTGAAGTGCTGCAGTCCAGTTGCAGTAGATGAGGAGGAGAATGTTGGTCCTCACTCTGAATTGGCCTTCATTGCTCAGGAAAGTGCCAATACTTCAGGAACTTTCAATTTCTTCTCTTCCTTGGGTGAGTTCCCACCTTATGATGCAGTGGAGGAGTGGTGGCCAAGGAGAGTATGTCCATCCCTTCAATTCTCAGTGACAGCTATTGATCCCTTTATGGAGAGGCATCCAGTCTAGTTAGAAAGGTATGGAGATACTGGAAAGAGAATTTATAAGGCTCCCTATGGTGGTTACAATGAGCAAGATACTTCTGCAGAGGGTTCCCTCCAGGGAAGAATTTGGGATGAAGGTCCTTAGCTGTCAGAGCCTTTTGTAAGACAACTTTGAGGGAGAAGGAGATAAAAATGTGAAGCTTTGGGTATTTTGAATGCTGGTTTAATTTGTTTAAGGTGTTCTTGTAGGAGGAATGGCAGAGTAATATGGTTTTTTGGTTTTGTACTCTTCATGGAAATGGGGGTTAGTTGTCAGAGCCAGATTGTTGACAGCAATCCTATGTATTTTCTTTTTTCAGTAATGAATAATGGTTTTATTTTGGCAAATTTAACATCCCAAGCATTGCTCTCAGAAGCTCAAATCTTTTTGGCTTTTGTTAAAATATCAGCAACATTTTCTTCTGTGCAAACTTTAGACAAATTGATATTTCCCTTCTCCACATGGTCTCTAATGAAGTGATGCCTTACTTCAATATGCTTGGTTTTGGAATGTTGGACAGGATTTTCTGTCATGGCAATTGTGCTAGAATTGTCACAGAAAATTGGTACATTTGTCATGTCCATCCCAAAGTCTTGAATTTGACTTTTGAGATAAAGGATTTGCGGACAGCAAAGGCTTGCAGCAATGTATTTAGCCTCTGCTGTTGAAGTAGCAACTGAAGTTTGCTTTTTGCTTGACTAAGAAATTATTCTTGATCCAATGAACTGACATCCTCCACTGGTGGATTTCCTATCCAGATTGCATCCTGCAAAGTCAGAATCTGTGAATCCTATTAGTGAGAATGGAGAATCAGTGGAATACCATAAACCATAGTCAGGTGTTTCTTTAAGGTATGTCAGGATCCTTTTGACAGATGAGAGGTGTGATTCTTTAGGATCAGCTTGAAACCTTGCACATAGACATACATCGAACATAATGTCAAGTCTAGATGCAATGACATATAGGAGAGAGCCAATGAACTCCAATAAAGTGTTTGATTAACACTTTGACCATCAGGATCAGCATGGAGCTTGGTTGTTGTTGATAGAGGAGTTCTAGCAGGAGAAGCAATTTGCATATCAAACTTTTTGATCATATCCCTGGTGTACTTGGCTTGATTAGTAAAGATTCATTCCTTCATTTGTTTGACTTGCAGGCCTAAGAAGAAAGTTAGTTCACCAATCATACTTATTTCGAATTTGTTCTTCGTGATTTCCCCAAATTCTGTGCATAGAGCTTCATTTGATGATCCAAAAATGATATCATCCACATATACTTGAATGAGTAATAGATCTTCTCCATATTTCTTGATAAATAGAGTATTATCAATATGTCCTTTTGTAAATCCTTTGCCAAGGAGATATTTTGATAATGTGTCATACCAAGCTCTAGGGGCTTGTTTAAGTCCATATAAGGCTTTATCCAGTTTGTACACATGATCTGGAAATTTTGGATTTTCAAAGCCAGGGGGTTGTGACACAAATACCTTCTTATTTAGAATACCATTCAGAAAGGCACTTTTGACATCCATTTGAAATACTTTCATTTTCTTGAATGAGGCAAAAGCAAGAAATAGTCTGATGGCTTCTAGTCTTGCTACAGGAGCAAATGTTTCATCATAGTCAATTCCTTCTTCTTGTATGTATCCTTGAGCTACAAGTCTAGCTTTGTTTCTTACAAAAATGCCATCTTCATTCATCTTGTTCCTAAATACCCACCTTATTCCAATTACAGTCTGATTTTTGGGTTTAGGGACAAGTTGTCAAACTTTGTTTATTTCAAATTGCTCAAGTTCTTCCTCCATTGCTTCAATCCAGTCAGGATCTTGAAGGGTTTCATTTATCTTCTTTGGTTCCATTTGAGAGATGAAAGCACTCATTAATGAGTCATGGACAGGCATATCAGGAGGGATGGTCATTTTATGGATGGGGAGGTCAATGAAAATGTTATTGTTGGAAGGAATGATATATGGTAGGTTCAGATTGAGGAAATGTATGAATATTGTTGCAGCAGGGTTGAACAGGTCTACTGTCAGTATCTTGGGTGCTTGATAATGGTAAGCTGTCAAGAGCATCATAGCTGTCAATTGCACCTTTGCTGTTAGGTAGAGTTTCTTTGCTGTAAGACATATTAGGATTAGTAATGATGTCTTTGGGCACGATATAAGGAAGGGTAGGTGACTCTTCTTCAGGAATGCTACTTGAGGAGTCATGCACAGGAGATAGTTCTGGAATGTTGTCTGAATTTCCAACAGCTTCATCAAAATCACAAAATTCAGTGCAACTTTGATCATTGTTTTCAGCAAAGTCAATATGAATGGATTCTTCTACAAAAAGTCTTATTTTATTGTATACTCTGTAGGCCTTGCTTGTATTGGAGTATCCTAAGAAGATGTCTTCATTACTCTTAGAATCAAACTTGTCAAGGTTGTTCTTGCCATTATTGTGAATGAAGCATCTACTTCCAAATCCATTGAAGTATGAAATGGTTGGTGTTCTACCATTTCATAACTCATAGGGAGTTTTGGTGTGAAATTTGTTGATAAGGGTTTTGTTTTAGACATAGACAGCAGTGGTGACAGCTTCTCCCCAAAAATACTTAGGCAGGTTATTTTCTGACAGCGTTGTTCTAGTTGCTTCACAAATAGTTCTATTCTTTCTTTCTGCAACACCATTTTGTTGTGGAGTTCTTGGAGCAGAGAAGTTATGCTCAATTCCTTTTTGGTTACAGTATTCTTCAACACCAGTGTTCTCAAATTCTTTACAATGGTCAGATCTAATTTTAATGATAGATATACCTTTTTAAATTTGAATTTTGTTGAACAACTTGACCAAATGATCCAAGGTTTCATTTTTGGATTCAAGAAAAATGATCCATGTAAATCTAGTGAAGTCATCAACTACGACTAGTGAATATCTTTTACCACCAAGTGATCTTGTTCTAATGGGTCTAAATAGATCTATGTGTAGTAGTTGAAGAGGTTTTGTAGTGTCCAGTCTTGTTTTGGCTGAAAATGAAGTTTTCTTTGGTTTTCCACATTGACATACTTTGCACAGCTTTTCTTTCTTGAAAGAAATTTTGGGAAGACCTTTGACTAGATTTGAGTTTGCCAATTTGGAGATGCTTTTGAGGTTAAGATGAGCCAATCTTTTGTGCCATAACCATGACATATCAGACTGACTATAGGACAGCAGGTAGTGAGCATTGAAGGATTCCACAATCTCTAAGTCCATACAATAGAGATTTCTTTTCCTTGTTCCAGTGAGAATGACCTTGTGGTTGTTATCTATGACAATGCAATGGCTCTTTTAACCAACAACATAATACCCCTTGTCACAAATTTGACTAATGCTAATCTAATTGTGTTTGAGACCTTCTACATAAGACACATTTGTGAAAATGATGTCTTTAGTAATAAAATTTCCTGATCCTTTAACTTTGGCTTGAGAATTATCACCAAAAGTTACATTTGGACCATTTTTTAGGGATATATTGTTGTAGCCATTCTTTGTTGTAAGTCATGTGCCTGCTGCATCCACTGTCCAAGTACCATACTCCTTTCCTAGATACCTACAAAACAGAGAAAAAATTTATGGTACCCTTTTATTCTTTTGGGTCCAAAGGATTAGACATTCTTTGATACCCTAGCTTTGTTCATTGAACTTTTTCTGAAAAATTGGTTCAGGGTATTATAGTATGACATGATTTGCATCATATAGGGTTTAAGAACATGTGGTTGGGGTGAGTTGAAGGAATAATTTGGAGGGAATGTTTGGTTTTGATTCTGGTGATACTTAGGTTGGCTATGGAAAGTGTTTGAATATGATGGTCTTGGTGAGTTATTTTGACTAGCATGACCCTTTCCATTTGAGTATTGACATTTGGGTTTTTGCTGTCTGGAGTATTTATGTTGATAGTTCTGTGTGCTGGTTTGGTTCCTCCTTTTGGTTGGCTTGAATTGGCTTTTGTGGTTTCATTGTCTTCTCTTTCTTTCTTTGAATCTTCTTTTGTTTTTACTGGATAGAAAGGTTTTTGAGCTTTGACATAATTCATACTTTCAAGAACCATCTTCTTAATAGCTTTTTTATCAGTGGGAGGGGTATATATTTTCAGAGTGGGATTTTCTGCTCCAATCCCTGACTTATCACTAGGTTGTCTTTGGTTGTAATGAAAAAGTGACACATCATCTCCTGATTTGTTTCAGGAATCAATTTTCTTTCTTAGAGCTTCATTCTCTTTTTCAAGATTGATGACTCTTTGATTATTTTCTTGGGAGCTTGAATTCTCAGCTGTAAGATCACAGTTTTTCTTTTCGAGCATAAGACATTGCTCTTTTAATCCTTGATTGGCTTTCTCGAGGTTTTCAATGGTTTTGATTTGGGATAGGTTGTCATTGACCAATGAAGCAAAGCTAGTTTGTTTAAAACCATCAATATTTAAAGAGTTAAAATTGTGTACCTCTTTTAGTTCTTCTGCAACTTCCAGTGCTTCAAGATCTTCCTCATTGCCTGATTCTTCATCTTCTTATGCTATTAGGCACAGCATAGCCTCTTCTCCTTCATTTTCAGAGTCACTTGAGTCATATTCCTCATCACTGAATTTTGATGAATCAACAATCATTACTTGTTCTTTATTTCTATCATTTTTGTTTTTAGAACAATTGTAGCAATTGTATCGAGAACTGTGAATGATTTTCTTTGAGTAGGTCAATTTCTTTGCTGTCTGATTGTCCTTTGGTTTCTTTGGTTCAGGACATTCAGATGAGTAGTGACCAATCTTTCCACAATTGTAACATTCAATTTTCTTTTTTTGATTGTCTTGATGTGATGTAGATGGACTGTATTTTTTGTTAAATGCTGTCCTTTGTATTTTTATGGCATTTTTGACAGCCATGGATATGAAACTTGGTATATCTCCTTGTGAAATAGGCTTGTTAACAGGTGTTGAAGTGAGGTTTAATTTCTGAAGGGCATTAATGACCATGGTTTCAATGTCCTGTTGAGTGATAGGTTTGTGTGTGGTTTCCTGAGCAACTAAGGCAAGAGTTTGTGAAATAGTGGGAACAGGTTGAATTTTTATCATTCCTTCTAGTTCATAAGCCTCAAGCTTTCCAAAATATTGTTCAACAGTCATGGTACTCCATTCTGCTCTTTCTCTAATGGGTAATGCTACCTTCTCATATTCTTGTGGAGGATTAGAATATATTTTAAGGCATAGGTCTTGATTTTCAAATGTTTTTCCATAGTTAGCAATGGATCTGACAAGGTCCTCAAACCTTGGTTTAGCAGCACTAACCTTTTCACCAGGATAGATGTTAAAGTTGTCTAGTTGCCTAAGTAAGTTATACAAAATTTGAGTTCTAACATTGGTGTGTTTAGTGAATTTGGTATGAATAAGTTCCCACACAGATTTTGCAGTTGGTTCTTTAGCAATTTCTTGTGCTAGAGAGTCATTCACACTATTTTGATGTATGTTTTTGACTTTTAGATTAGCACTGATTAATTGTCTTTCATATTGAGTCCAGTTCTTTGGGGATTTCATTTTACTGTCACCACCATTTGTATCTGGTTGGATTGGATATATGACCTCATTTTCTAGTGCATACCAGTTCCAAATGTTGTTTGCATCAAGGTAGGTTTTGATTTTTGATGCATATATTTCAAAAGAACCACAGTCATCAATGTGTGGAATGTCTTTCTCATTATTTCTTCTTGGTTGAGGCATGGTGGGTTGAAAGAGGATCCTTCACAAGTTGTTAGACTTTTGATGGTGAAGACAAGCTCTGATACCAATTGAAAGGCCCTGTGTACTTGATTGTTTAAAAGAAGATCAGGCAGTTAAGCTTTGGCATCTAAGGTTGATTCTTAGCTATCAATATTAACTGATTAGATAACAAGAGTATAATGTACAGCGGAATAAATAAAGTGAAATAATGTAAAGACAAGGTGATTGGTCTACGTGTGAAGGGGTGTGTTTGTGTGTGTGTGATAAATACCAGAAGACACAAGAATTGTAAGGTGGTTCAGAGTTCACTCTTCCTACCTACGTCCACCCTCACTGTCAATCTTGACAAGTGGCTCAATCAACTATAATCTAGGTCGCTTTAAGAATTACAATGATTGAGAAGGCAAGTTCCTTGAACTTTCTCTTCCTAATTAGTACGGTCAATTAGGGATTTGCTTCTTACTAAGCAAATACAGAGTATACACTTAAAGTACAGTCTTAAGTGTTTACAAATTGAATTATACCCTTGAGGTACTGTCTCAAGTGTCTACAGTTTTTGACTAACAGGTTTGGTGTTGTTTCATAGATTTGTAGGTATGCAGGGGTTTGAGAAGGATTGCAAAAGGTTGTGTAAAGGGGTGTGAAATCCCGTCGGTGAGTCTTCCTTTTATAGATTGAAAAAGAGTCGTTGGAGGAGACAAGGTAGTAAATGGTGTGGTTAGAATAGTAATGTATTTAGTGCAGCTTTGACGGATATTTAACGGTTGGATTTTGCAACCCAAGTTAAGAAGATCTTCAAGAAGGGATGACACGGCAATGTTGCTGAGAGGTTTAAAGATAACACTTCCTTATCATCAATGGATTTCTACATTGCTATTTGTACTGAAGATCTTCGCTGTCAGGATGATGAATCTCTGTTGTTGAGTCTTAGCTGTTGGATCAAGCTGTCTTCACTATTAGATCTAGATTTGAGTAGATGACATGGTTTGTATCTAGTGTTATGAATGATCTCTTTGTGGATGAATGTAACAGAATAACACATGATTATTTCTCTAATGCTGTTTGATCAATACTGTCAGTAGTTTGATCATTACTGTCAGATCAAGATGTCTTTGATAATAATCTAGGTAGATGAATATGGCTAGATTATTTCACTTGAGTAATGATAAGAGATGCATTTCTTGTTTAAGAAACATTTGTTCGGTGGTGAACAGGTTGAGGTTTATGGAGTTGATCTTGATCATTGCTCTCTGACAGTTATTTGTTGTCTAATGTCTTTTGTTTATTAAACATATTTTAGATATGTTCCTTTGTCAAAACCAGACTTAACTATGTTGGGACATAGTTAGGTCCTAACAATATGCATCTTTCCTGTCATTGCCTAGTGCCATTTTTTACAATACAGTGGGATTTGAGAATGTCAGTTTAACATTTTTCCTACATTTTATATCTAGGTTTAAAATATATTGTTGCACCAACAAATGACACTGTTCAAACATTGCATGTCATTTTCTAGTGTCACACACAACTTTAGTGGCATTACAAATCATTAACAAAATGTGAGAAAGTGAGGTATGGAAAATAAAATGTTAGGTCCTCACTTTGTGTTTTGATGATGATTGATCATTTAACGGGACAATGTTTAATGGTCTAAAGTGTCAAGAGAGGAAAGTTGCAAAAGTTACACAAAGATCCCTCCAAGTTCCCCATGTTTTTCATCAGCTACATGGAATTACAATTGGAAAGAATGCCAACCAAGCCAAGTTAGTATACTGGAAAAGAGAAAAACAGGTTTGCATAAAACATGGAATTTATGGCAACCACTTTGAGTCAAGTGCTTTGAATACTCCTCCAACGGCTACATTATCAAAGCTTGTCTTCACACTTAAAAGTCTAACAACTTGTGAAGGATTCTCTTCAAACCCACCATGCCTCAACCAAGAAGAAATAATGAGAAAGACATCCCACACATTGATGACTGTGGATCCTTTGAGATCTATGCATCAAAGATAAAAACTTATCTTGATGCAAACTGCATTTAGGCTGGTATGTTCTAGAAAATGAAGTGTCATACCCAACTCAAGTCTGCTTGATGGAGGACCAAGTAAAATCAAATCCCCGAAACTTGGTCGAAGAGTGAAAAGCAATTAGTAAGTGCAAACTTGAAAGTCAAGAACATTCTTCAAAAGAGTGTAAATGACTCTCTAGCCCAAGAAATTGCTAAGGAACCAAATGCCAGAACTGCATGGGCTCTTATTCAAACCAAGTTCACTAAACACTCCAGTGTTAGGACACAAAACTTGTACAACTTGCTTAGGCAATTAGACAATTTCAAGTTCTACCCTGGAGAAAAGGTGAGTCTTTGCTCGGCCAAGGTTTGAGAACCTTGTTAGATCAATTACCGATCATGGAAAAACATTTGAACAAAGAAGATCTACGCCTCAAGATTTACTCAAATCTCCCTCAAGAATATGAGAAGGTAGCATTACCTATTAGAGAAGGATCTGAATGGAGCACCATGACGGCTTGAGCAATATTTTGGAAAGCTTGAAGCTTATGAACTGGAAGGTATGATAAAAATTCCATCGGTCCCCTCCATTTCACAAACCTTAGCTTTAAGCGCACAAGAACCTGTCAACAAGCCAATCACTCACCATGACATTGAGACCATTGTCAACAATGCTCTTCAAAAGATAAACATCGGCTCCAAATCGTCGGCAAGAACAGATCTCCCAAGAAGACATTCCAAGCCTCATTTCCATGGGCCGTCGAAATGCCATGAAATTTCAAAAGAAGTCTTTTGACAAGAAATTCAATCCCTCCACCTCTAATGCCCAACAAGACGGCTACAAGAAGACAATTGAGTGCTTCAATTGTGGAAAGCAAGGACATTACTCATCCGATTGCCCCGAACCAAGGAAACCTAGGGACAATCGGACGGCTAAGAAAGATAACATACTCAAAAGAGATCATTCACGGCTCTAAGTGCAAGCTGCTACAATTGCTCCAAAAATAAACATGACAAAAACAAAGAGCAAGTCATGATTCTTGACTCATCAAAATTCGGTGATGAAGAGTATATGTCAAGTGATGACTCGAAATTGAAGGAGAAGAAGCCATGATATGCCTTATGGCTGAAGATGATGAAGAATCGACAATGAGGAAGAGATGGAAGCACTTCTCTGTGATGAACTAAAAGAGGTACATGATTTTAACTCTTTAAATATTGATGGTTTTAAACAATTAGTTTGCACTCTATTAATTCAAACCAAAAAACAAAAAACTAGCTTTGCTTCATTGGTCAATGAGAATCTTTCCCAATCCTCAACCATTGACAACCTCACAAAAACCATTTCGAGCTTGAAAAAGCATGCCAAGGGCTAAGAGATCAATGCATCATGCTTGAAAAACAAAACATGGATCCGAATTTGAGACATCTAATAATCATGAAAATTGTCAAAAACTTCGTAATCTTGAAAAAGAAAATGATGCTCTTAAAAAGAAAATAGATTCATGGAACATGTCAAGCAAAGCATTATCTCTTTTCACCTACACCCAAAGGCGTCCAAGTGATAAAACAGGGATTGGAGCCGATGATCCTACACAAAAAGTGTACACTCCTCCCACCGGTGAAAGGGCAATTGAAAAAATGGTTCTAGAAAACCCGAGCTCGGCAGCTATCAAACTCAAACCTATCCCATTCAAACCAAAGGAAAAGAAAAGGAAATCTTGGGTGGCCCTAGTCAATCAAAGGAAGGACCAAATAAAGTTCAAGGAAGCAAGTTTATTTGGGTTCAAAAAGGGGCCAATATAAAGGAAGAAGTCAAGTCTGCAAAAAGGTGCTAGTCACCAAGCCCCGTCGGAGCCAAGGGTTGACAGACGACCAAGGCATGACAGCATGGCCAAGTTCCTCCAAACAACAAAGAACCCCAAGGCAACAAAGATTCTTCAACAAGCATAAATACACCAAAAACAAAAACCTCAATGGCGTATTCAAATGGAAGAAGCCATGCTCATCAAAATGACTCTCCAAGGTCATCCCATTCAAACAATTTTCAGTTTCAACCCCAATACAAAGAACCCAAACCACTACTTCAATCCTTCCCAATCCACTGTTCTTACACCTTACATGATGCAAATCATGTCATATTACCATACCCTAAACCAGCTTCTTCAATAAGGGATCAATGAACAATGTTAGGGCTCCAAAGAAAAACTAATCCTTTGGACCCAAAAAGAATAAAAAGGGTACCATAAATCTTATTTTCTTGTTTTGCAGGTATCCGTGAAAGGTCTCTGGTACTTAGATAGTGGTTGTAGTAGACATATGACCTTCAATAAAGATTGGTTGCAACAATATTCCCTAAAAATGGTCCAAATGTAACCTTTGGTGACAATTCCCAAGCTAAGGTCAAAGGATCGTGAAATCTTGTTACAAAAGATATCATTTTTACAAATGTATCCTATGTAGAAGGTCTCAAACACAATTTGATCAAAGCATTAGTCAAATCTGCGTGACAAGGGATATCATGTTGTTTGTACTAAAGACAAATGCACTCGTTAAAGATAAAAATAATAAAGTCATCCTAACTCGGATCAAGAAAAGGAAATCTCTATTGCTTGAGCTTAGAGATTGTGGAAACTTCAACTGCTCACCGCCTTCTCGTCTTTCAATCAACTGATATGTCATGGCTATGGCACAAGAGATTGGCTCACCTCAATCACAAAACCATTTCCAAGCTTGCAAATTCCAATCTTGTCGAGGTCTACCAAAGATCCCATTCAAAAAGGATAAACCGCGTGCAAAGCATGCCAATGTGGGAAGCAAAAGAAATCCTCATTCAAACCCAAGACCAAGTTGGACACCTCAAGACCTATTGAACTGCTTCATATGGATCTTTTTGGACCCATAAGAACTAGATCTTTAGGAGGAAAAAGATACTCCTAGTTGTTGTTGATGATTTTACAAGATTCACTTGGATCATTCTTCTTGAATCCAAAAGTGACACCCTTAGCTGTCCGATAAAGCTATTCAACAAAATTCAAAATCAAAAAGGGACATCCATCATCAAGATCAGATCGACCATGGAAAGGAATTTGAGAACACCGGAGTGGAAGAATATTGTGATTCAAAAGGCATAGATCACAATTTTTCAGCCCCAAGAACTCCACAAAGAAAATGGTGTTGCAGAAAGGAAAACAGAACAATCTGTGAGGCAAAGAAGAACAATGCTGTCGTAACATAATCTCCCAAAATATTTTTGGGGTGAAGCCGTTACCACCGCCGTGTATGTTCAAAACAAAACCCCGATCAACAAATTTCACAAGAAGACTCCATATGAATTATGGAACAACAAAGTCCCTACCATTTCCTACTTTCACAGGCTTTGGAAGTAGATGCTTCATCCACAACAATGGCAAGAACAATTTGGACAAATTTGACTCCAAAAGTGATGAAGGAATTTTTCTTGGATACTCTAACACAAGCAAAGCTTATAGAGTGTACAACAAAAGAAGACTTGTTGTGGAAGAATCTATTCATGTTGACTTTGATGAAAACAATGATCAAAGTATAACTGAATTATGTGATTTTGATGAAGGATTGAGAAATCTAGATAATCTCCCTGAATCATCCCCCATTCTTGATTCAACTATTCTCGATCATGAACAAGATTCATCAAACCTTCCATACATGGTTCCAAGAAATTCATCCGACTGACCATCCTATGCCATGTACATCAACCATCCCACTCTCATCAACAACCAATCAAGCCAACAAAGTCAACAGAAATCTCTCCCACCTTCAATCCAATGGATGAGGAAGAAAATATTCAAATAAATAGTCATCCCTTGACTGATCTTCCTCAAAATCCTCACTTAGCTGACAGCCAACCCTTAGCTGACAGCCAACCCTTAGCTGACAGCCATCCCAATTCCTCATCTAATCTATCTTCTAACCTCCTTCCATCTTCATCCAATAATCCTCCTTCTCCTCTCAAAACCAATGATGAAACCACAATTACCCATATCATTCCACCCAATAAAGATCTTTACATCAGCCTTCAGATTGATAAAACCCCAGCCTGCATAACATCCGCCTTTCTCATGAGTGCATTCATATCCCAAGTGGAACCAAAGAAGATAAATGAAGCACTCCAAGATGCCGTGGATTGAAGCCATGGAAGAAGAACTGGAGCAAGCTTTGAAAGAAACAAAGTATGGCAACTTGTTCCTAAACCAAGAAATCAAACCGTGATTGGAACAAGATGGGTTTTTAGAAACAAGATGAATGAAGAAGGTATTGTAATTAGAAACAAGGCCGATCGGTTGCTCAAGGTTATAGACAAGAAGAAGGCATTGACTATGATGAGACCTTTGCACTCGTTGCAAGACTTGAAGCTATAAGGCTATTTCTTGCCTATGCTTCATTCAAGAAGATGAAAGTTTTTCGATGGATGTCAAGAGTGCATTTCTAAATGGAGTTCTAAATGAAAAAGTGTTTGTATCTCAACCCCACTGGTTTTGAGCATCCAAAATTCCCGATCATGTATTCAAACCGAACAAAGCATTGTATGGGCTTAAACAAGCACCTAGAGCTTGGTATGACACCCTATCTAGATATCTTCTTGGAAAAGGATTCACCAAAGGACATATTGATAACACCTTGTTTATCAAAAAATATGGAGATGATCGGTTGCTCATCCAAGTCTATGTTGATGACATAATCTTTGGCTCATCAAATGAGAACTTGTGCACCGAATTTGGAGATATCATGAAGGATCACTTTGAGATGAGCATGATTGGTGAGCTCACATTCTTCCTAGGCCTTCAAGTCAAGCAAATGAAGGAAGGAATCTTCATCAACCAAGCCAAATACTCAAGGGAAATGATCAAAAAGTTTGACATGCAACCGCGTCCCCTGCTAAAACTCCCTTGTCAACCACAACCAAGCTTCATGTCGATCAAGATGGACAAAGTGTAAATCCAACACTTTACGTAAGCTACATAGGATCTCTCCTATATCCGATACCTTCAAGACCAGTACATAAGGTTTAGTGTATGTCTATGTGCTAGGTTTCAAGCCAATCCCAAAGAATCTCATCTCTCAAATTTGTCAAGAGAATTTTGAGATATATCAAAGGAACCCCGATTTTGGCCTATGGTATCCCACCGAATCCCCATTCTCTCTAGTTGGATTCACCGACTCGACTATGCAGGGTGCAATCTAGATAGAAAATCCACTAGTGGTGGATGCCAGCTTTGTTGGATCAAGGATTATCTCATGGTCAAGCAAAAGCAAACCTCGCTTGCAACCTCAACCGCCGAGGCCGAGTACATTGCCGCAGGCTTGTGTTGTTCACAAATTCTCTACCTTAAAAGTCAACTTCAAGACTTTGGAATTGAATTATCAAACATTCCCATCTTCTCGTGACAACTCAAGTACCATTGCTATGACAGAAAATCCCGTCCAACATTCAAAAACCAAGCACATTGAAGTCGTGCATCATTTCATCGTAGATCATGTTGAAAAAGGGAATATCAACCTTGCAAAAGTTTGACCGAGAACAATGTCTACGATATTCTCACAAAAGCCATGGATGAAAAAAGATTTGAACTATTGAGAGCCACGCTTGGGATGATTAATATGCCAAAATAAAAGGGGTGTTCTTTTCAAATAAAAGAGGATTACAAACAGAGTAATGCTATCACAATGTTGCTCGATAGCTATTACATCTTACACATTCCTAACAAGCCATCCACTCGACGGCTATCATTCCAAAAGCCTTGAAAACCAAAAACAACAAAAACTTACAACAAAAACATTCAAACAACCCATCAAATTCTTCTCTCTCATCTCAACTTACCCAACAAAAACTTCTTCCAAACCAAACAAATCTCAGAGATCCACTCTTTTCTCTTCAATCCTTCTCCTCCGCCGTCGACATTCTTTGGAAATGTCACAGTCTCCCTGCACCCTCCACCAAAGACTCATTCCTTCAATTCTAGCCTCCCGAGTTGATTGCAAGGTTTGTTGGTACCTTCCGCAACCACACCGGATGTCTCTCCAAGAAAGGATCAATGGAAGTGATTGAATATTGGAGAGAAGGACTTGCTCTTCTAGGCCACCACTCTTCAACTGGATCATATGGTCAAGCAATCCCTCCATTGGAGTAACAAAGCTAAATTCTCCCGAAAAAGAACCATTCCTGTGATTGCAAATGGTTGACCAACATTTGACTCCACCCTCTCCACGTAGGTGCTCTTGCAGGGCCGAAGCAACCTACAACACAGTTTGAACAGGTATGAGATGGTTGAAGAAGGAGATATATGCACTCTGCAAAGTTATCTCCTCTACCTTCCAACAAACCAACTCCCGGAGAAAGAGAATCCCCGCTCACAGTGTATAAAGCTTATCTTGCTCAACCTTGTTTCGACAGCTAAGCTTCTCTCCTTAGCCGCCCGAGCTCGTCCCGCTTCACCAACTCCCCAAAGTGTGTATACCCTTTCTACCTTACTCCTTCCCTTACTTGACTCTCCTTGATCAACTTTGATTGTCTTCCCAAACAGCCTTATTCCTTCTCCCTCCTTCTTTGTCAACCTTTTCCCCGACAGCCTACCTCCTTCATTTCTATATCTTCATCAACCCTCACTCTCTTTTTCTTTCCCTTATCATTCACTCTCTCTAAACTTTCAACAATGTTGAAAGCCTCTCTATCTATCTCCATCTCATCACTCATCAAATCATCCTCACCATTTTTCCCAAAGACCAATTGCTTAGATGTCTGAGCCATAACCTTTGGATTAAACTTTGAAGAAAATCTTCCCATTTTTGTTTGTAAATCAATCTGAGTAATTTTCCTCTGAAGTTTTCATTGTTTTATAGGCAAATTTTCACCTAGCTATCTCAGACAGCAATCATCATTCAAACTAGCTTAACTGTCAGAGATTTCTTTCAACAGTTAGGTTAAAGCAAACTTTAAGTGATTTGATCGAGTTAATTGCTCACAATTGTCATTTCCTTCGCCGCCTCTTCCACTGCAAATCTCCTTGAAAAGGAGAATGTTCTTCTTGTGTTTTGTGGGAATAAATGTCTCAACATGGGGAAGGGTAAAAACCAATGTTCATATGAACAGTTACTTAACTTTGTAACCCCCAATGCTCATTAAAGCCCACGTACCACTCATCATTTGTCTCTCTCTCTCTTTCGCAATCACCAAAAATTCCTTTTTCCTTAACCCTCAGTTTAAATTTCCTCTCTTTCCCTCTCCAATCTACCATCGTATTTTTCCAACCCTAATTCTTTTTCAAAGCATCAATGGCAGACCCTAAAGCAATGTACCCAGATGCTCATGGCTACTTCATCAAACCCAACTTCTATGACTCTGAAGTTGGAATCCTCATCAAAGAACTGCTTGAGGTAAATGAACTACTTGATTTTATGGGAGCTAAACCCCCAATTTATGAAGAACTCTGCAGAGAAATTTATTTGGTAGGAAGAAGAAACAATGAAGATAATTCAATAACTGCCACCATAGAAAATGTAGAGATAACTATCACTCAAGATATGGTTAGTGAGGTCTATGGAATCCCAAATAAAGAAGATCTTTGTGAAAAATATATGGGATAGAGGATCGAAAGATTAAAGACTGTTTATGAAAAATTTCTTGGTCTTAAAGTAACTGACTTCAAAGCTGTTCAAGACAAAGCTATGGTGAAGAACAAAGATGATATCTTCAAGTCAACATTGATGGATGTGGTCAACAAAGCCATTGATGGCAAACAATCCTCATTTGACCAAATGGGATCAAATGAGTGGAAGCAGATGCTCAAATTTCGATGACCAAGGATACAAATTGGTGCATTGTCCTTCTCCATAATTTCCAACTTGCTGTCTCATCCTCTACTCTCAAATTCAAGAAGCAAGGTGGAAGGATGAACAACTTCAGATTCATGAGTGGAATCCTTGAAGTCCTAATTCCAAAGCTCAAACCTGCTCTATCCAAGAAATGGTCAAGACAAGAAAGTTGCTGAAACAAGATGCTTCAATGAAAGAACCTTTTCATTGAAACAAAAGAAGGGCATTGTTATGAAGGCTGGGGATATGAGCCTTGAGAGTTTCAAAGAAGCCCAAGAGAAAATGCTTGAAGAAAAAAGAATCAAGCTTAATCATTGGAAAGATTTGATAGCTTTGGCTACTAGTAGGAGAATGAAAAGAGGAGTAAAAACCAATGTAAAGAAGACTGGAGTGCTCAAGAGAACCGTGGTATCTCCTAGTAAAAAGAGCAAAAGCAAGGATGATCTGATAGCTGACAGTGAAGGAACCATCTCTCGATGACCATGCTATGAATGTCGAAGAAAGAGGTGATGTTGATGGCCATGAGGTTGACACTATGAATCAAGATGATGCTGGTGATGCTAACATAGATTCTCAAGAGCTTCAGGCAGCCCTTGCCCTATCCAAAACCCTTCACAAAGGAAAGCAACATCAGACAGCTATCCCCTCCAGTCAGACAGCTACCAGATCAAAGGTACAACCTTCCTTAACCATTCCTTCTAAATCATTACCAAAGAAAAGAAAAATTGAAAAGAAAGCCCCCAAATCAAAGAAAACCAAAATATCTACCCCTTCCATTTCCCCAAAATCCACACCCACTCAGACATCAATCGGCCATTGAAGCTATCCTCAATCTCAAAGAACCCTTAGATAAGCAACCTTTAAGGGGGAACACCGATGAGAATATCCCTCTACCCAACCTCAACAGTTAGCTAAAATCATGAGAGCAATTGAGGCTATTGAGTTGGATGGGAACCCAGATACCGAAAAGGCCGTTCTTTTTATCTAAAGGACTTTCTCGAGTGAGGAAGAATCAGTAGTGGCCCTAGATGAACTCGGGCTTAGGTTAATGCGTAAAAGAAGTGGACCAGTGAGTCATCTAGAAACCCCAAGGTGACAAACATGAATGTAGATAGCCATCCCTTCCCTTCCATTCCCGAGATCGAACTCGTGAATGATCCCGCCCCAACCGTTGAAACCGAAAGGGGGAATCTTGATAATACCTCTAAGATCATTCAAAATCTCAAGAAGGTTGGAGTTGAGATTAATCCCACTGGTCTCAAAAGGAGACTCAATTGTGAATGCTTGCAAAGGTCTTGAGCTTGATGGAACTCAGAAAATGAGGAAGCTATGATAGCTATCCTTGAGAAAAGGTTGGCAAAAAGTGAAGTAAGGGCAGCCTTGAATCTCCTCAAATCTCAATTCACTTCTGTGTCTCTAAATCAAAGTCTTGGCCAAACCTCTAAGCCAATCCCAAGCTGTTTCAACCCAATCCTCCGCACCTTCCAAGCCACCTTCTCCAATTCCTGAAAATGAACCTTTTGAAGCCTCTCCACAAAGTCCAATACCGGGCCGGACAAGGTTAAGACATATCCGATGCTGATCCCATTCCTAACAGCCTCACAGTTCTCCAAGTCATTCTATTCCTCCAAATCCAAATCAATCCTTCCTTCCCAAAAGGGAACCTTGGATGCTTACCATGGAATTGATTTCTCTTTGTCTTCCATCAAAGCAAAGAAGGACAAGGTTACCCCATGTAACTCACATCCCGAAATTGCAAATCCCTTCATCTATCCAAAATTCTCGGGAACTGTCAAGGAATGGCTTGATTGTTGTAGCAAGAAACCCGGCGGTGGTTAGTGTTCTTTGCCTATGAAAAATGGCGGTGTCAAGTACCTCATCCACCTCCAACTTTGTTCATCAAATCCCATCCTTCCCAAAGTTCATCACTCCCAATACTCTTCTTGATTGGGAAATTCTTTTCAGCCAACTCATCTCTCCATCTCTCAATTCTTGCTTGTATATGCCAAAGGGTTTAGTCTTCTCCCTGTGCATTGACCTTGCAAAAACACTTTTCCTTTCACTGTTTGAACAAAAGTGTGCCATTATGCTTTTATTAAGCAAAACTGTCAACATCTTTTCCCCAACTCTTAATCCAGGAATTGAGCCATACCTCTCACCCTTCATCACTGTAGATCCTATTAACTTCACCTCACCCAATGAAAACTCTCATTTCAAAAACTTGGTCTCTATTCCTGAGATCAAAGAATTCAGATCTTCCATGGTCAGTCAAAGCAGAGCTGAAGCTGTTATTGATCTTTCATCCGACTCTGACGGCTATGATATTGATAGTGATAATGATGCTCCCTCAAGCCACCTGATCAAGACTCTCCAACAATATTTCCACCCCTACGCTTTCCAATCCTCCTCGGCAATTCACTCATGCTCAAGCATCGGTTCGGCCACAACCGGATCAACCCGGTGTGCCCATGCAGAGCAAGAAGACCAGGAACAAGAAGAAACATTTGTGGGGCACAATGAGAATCAGAAATGATCAAATACCCCTTAGAAGATCTCAACTGAAGTCAAAGGAAGACAAATTCTTCAAGTATGATGAAAGGATGTCCTGGGAGTGGAACAATGAGTTCTTCTACAGAGGAGTTGAGCCTGAAATGAGAAGAGAGTTAGAGGATGAAAGAAATGATTCTATCGGCCCGGACAAGAAAGAGATGAATTCTATGATCAATTGGGCGATGAATAATTGTATTTGTTATGGAACAATTTTTTTGTTAAACACAATTTGTTTTGTTTGCCTCGGTTGTATGACAAGATTTTGTGAACTCTTCTCATCTTGAGATTAATTCCAAGTATTCAATCTCAGTTTGATTACCTCTGCCTGATATGATTCCTTGGATTACTTCTTTGTTCTCTTATCAAACTGTGAAAACTTGTTCTAAATAAATCTTCCTTTACCAAAAAGGGGGAAATTGTTAGGACCTAACTTTGATCAATGTCTTAGTTAGTTGGTTTTGATAAAGGAATATATATATAGAACAGGGTTTATATCAAAAGATGTTATCTCGTCATAATTCTTCACTTTGACAGCTATGAGTCGACTATGATTCTTTCTTATACAATGTTTACAATCAATCAAAAACATGAATCATAGTCACTCTCTAAGTCATCAAGATCATCAAGTGCATCTCGGTCCTTATTAGAGATCCTCTGATAGCTAAGCATTGCCATGATCTCGACATGGTATGACTTCACCCTCGACACCATCTCCCCGCCTCACACCATGTTACCACAAACTCAACCATGTTAGATCCCGCATCTTCACACCTATCAAGTCCATCAATGAAGACCAATGAAGACCACCGAAGACCTTCTAGAAGCTCTCGGTTCAAGCTCACAGCTCAAGACGGCTCATGAAGACCCGCATGTGGACAAGTGGGACAAAGACCGATCAAAGCTCATTAATGTAGCCGCAACAGTCATATTCCAACGGCTACATTGAAGGGTATAAATAGAGGATCTCTTCCTCTAACAAACTCACTGACAAATACTCATTTTCCCAGTCAAAAACCCTTTCCAAACACCCACACACACCTTCTGTACTCCACACACACACACACCAATCCTTACCTTTAAAACCCTGTCCCAAACCAAAACCTTCACCCCTAAACCTCTTCACCAACAAAACAACCCCAGTGTGTTAATTCACAAACCCCAACCACCTAAGACTGTACTTTAGGTGTAGAATAAGTTTGTAATCACTCAAGACTGTACTTTGAGTGTATTAGTTATTTTGTAAAATCTTGAGACTGTACTTCAAGTTGTAAAAGCACTTAAGACTGTACTTTAAGTGTATCCCTAGTTGACTGTACTAATTAGGAAGAGGAAGTTCAAGGAACTTGCCTAAAATCAATCATTTGTAATTTTTGTTGATTAAAGATTATAATAAAATTGATCTCACTTGTCAAGTTTGACAGTGAGGGTGGATGTAGGAGGAGTGAACTCTGAACCACTTTAAATTCTCTGTGTTATTACATTTTTGCAATCACATTCACACACTTGCATTATCTCCTTGTGTTTGTTGTCCTACCATTATTTCAAATCACTTTTATTCCGCTGCACAAATTAAATTATCATCTGACAGCTAAGCCAATACCATAGCTGTCTGATCATTTACATACCAAGCAAGGGCCTTTCATAAAATATGAGAGAAAGTCAGGTAGGGAATTGTGTTATACATGAATGGGCACAAGGACCGGTCCTGTAAAATTTTAGACCCTAAGCAAATTGTTATGGCGGGGCTCCTGTTTTCTAAACCACAACCCAACACAAATTAATCTCTAGCTAATGGTTTGATTTCTTAAGCAAAGAATGCATTATGCAAAAACAAAGTAATGAAACAAACAAATGCACATTATGGTCTTATGTTATTGAATTATAGATTAACAACAATATTTAAGGTCTTATGTTATTGAATGAATTGATTTGGACCGTTGGTCATGAGAAGTGAGAACTGAGTTGGATTGACATATTGGTAGTGAGATTATTGTGACGAAATCATTAACATATGCTTTAAAATTTTATTGACAATTGCAAACGATTAACATAAAGATTAAAGTAATATTAAAAAAGAAAATTTAAAAATAATGAAATGTTGCAATAAGAAACCCCATACAAGAATGCAAAGAAATGTTGTGAAAGGAACGCGCAAAAAGTAAATAATAAATAAGTATTTAAAAATTGTTGTAAGAAAGAAGCCCAAAAAATTAAAGAAACAGGAAAAATAAAACCTAAAGAAACGAAAAAGAAGTTAAAGAAGGTACCTCTCGCCTTGACCACTAGTCCATATATATATATATGGGTTTTGTTAGGATACCCACCATAGGAGTATCCTAACAAGTAGCCCATTATTTTTCGGACAAAAATATTCCTCATTCCTCAAAGCAATCATATATACGATGGGGGTAAAATTGTAATCATCAAAGAGAGAGAAAGAGAGAGAGAGAGAGTTAGTATTAAATAAGAGAGAGAGAGAGGGAGTTAGTATTAAATAAGAAAGAGAGAGAGAGAGTTAGTATATCTCTCTCTCTTTGATGATTACAATTTTGCTCCCATCATACATATGATTACTTTGAAGAATGAGGGACATTTTTGTCCTAAAAATAATGGGCCACTTGTTAGGATACTCCTATGGTGGGTATCCTAACAAAACCATATATGTATATATATATGTATATATATATATATATATATATATATATATATATATATATATATATATATATATATATATATATATATATATATATATATATATATATATATTGTGAGTATGAAAAAAGTGAGGTAGGAAATAGTGTTGTACATGAATGGGCACGTATGTCTCATCAAATAAAAAAAAAGTATTATCAAGTTTCCATTTTTGCAAATTAACATTTAATATGAAATGCCCATAGAAAATGAAGTAATATTTATTAGGGGACGAAGAGAGGGGGAGCATATGATATTTCCCTTCTCTTTTCTAAAAGAACGTTATAGCTAGGTGTAAATCACCGGAGTGCGTCTGCTGAGAAACGCGTTTCTCCATAACTATGGAGAAACGTGTTTTTCATAGCCAGAAGCTTTACATTTGATAACCAGAAAAAAAAAATCCAAGGCCAAGACCAAAAGCTTCTGTATATCCAGAAGCTTTGCATTTGATAATGTAAGCTTTGCAGTTGATATCCGTAAGCTTTGTATTTGATAGCCGAAGGATGTGAAATGTATATCCGTAAACTGCAGTGCATATCCGAGAAAACTCGTTAGGTGCATATCCGTAAATGTGTTAGGGCATATCCGTAAATTGCTATTGAAGGTTTCGATATCAGAAACCTTCAAATGTATATCCAGAAACATTTTGAAGGTTTCTGGATATTCATTTGAAGGTTTCTGGATATCACTTTCATAGGTTTCTGGCTATCTAGCTCATTGTCGCGCGACATGTCGGGACCCGTTTCTCCATAACTTATGGAGAAACGCGTTTCTCCCTAGATTTTGTGAAATCACCGACAACATTTCAAAAAAAATAGTCATCACTTTAGCCTACTTAATTATAGGCTATACACAATCCACTATAGTTGAGTGATGAGCATGGAATCAAGACTTAGCCTTTCTATGAGAAGATCTCTTCTCGCAGTTAGTTGCATCCTTCTTTCCGTCGGCATCTGCGGTGGCCCTCTTACCACCCGCTTGTATTTTCTACATGGCGGCAAACGCCTATGGTTTTCTGCTTTCTTACAATGCACTGGTTTTATAATAACTGCAATCATCCTCCTAATTAACTTTCTCATTCGCGGAGGACCAACCAAATCAAAATTTCTTTACATGAAACATCGCCTCTTTTTCGCCTCAGCATTCAACGGCCTCATCGGTGGCCTTTACTCCTACCTTTGCGCATATGGATGGGCCCGCCTACCTGTATCCACTTCGGCTCTAATTAATTCATCGCAACTTGTTTTTATAGCAGGTTTTGCCTACTTAATGGTCAAACAAAAGTTCACCTCATTTTCAATAAACACTGTAGTTTTGTTGACCATGGGAGCTGTAGTTTTAGCGATGCATACAAGTGGTGATAGGCCGGAAGGGGAGACAAAGAAGGAGTATATAATAGGGTTTGTGATGACAATAGGAGCGGCAGCTACGTACGGGTTTGGTACTCCGTTGTTGGAGTTTATATACAAGAAGACCAACCAGTCTATGACATATACACTTCTCATGGAGTTTCAGATGTTTATGGGCTTATTTGCTACAATCTTTTGCATTGTAGGAATGATTGTCAATAATGATCACAAGGTATGAACAAAACCCGAACTTTATTGATTTTTTTTTTTTTTTGTAAAAAAAATTTACTTCCTACATCCCTAAATAAATGTCGAAACCTCATTTCAAGGGACACTCTGAGTGTGTGGTCTTTTATACTCTCAGTATCCCGGAGTTAGGTTTTTAGTTTGACTTTACACGGAGTTTAAGAAAAAGTAAAATATGTGATTAAGAAAATTAAAGTAGGAGATAGAAAGTGGGTAGGGAGTATTTGTTGTGATAATGACAAAATTAAAGTAATAACCTTACTCTAAGACGGAAGAAGTATATTTAATGGCAAAAAAGGCATTCATTCATTTTCTAACAAAGATTCTTTTGTATTTGAACATTTATTTAGGGAAAGAGGGTGTAATATAACTATATATCTTGGAGTAGTATTTAATTATGTATTTTCACATTTTTTGAAGGTGATTCCAAGTGAGGCAAGAGAATTTGGACTTGGGGAGACTAGGTATTATGTGGTGGTTGTTTCCAGTGTTGTAGTTTGGCAGTGTTGCAGTATAGGAGAATTAGGAGTCATATTTTATTCTTCATCGCTGTTGTCAGGAATCATAATAGCATTACTGCTACCAGTGACGGAAGTTTTAGCCATAATTTTTTACCAGGAGAAGTTTCAAGCAGAGAAGGGAGTTGCCCTATTCCTCTCTCTTTGGGGTTTTGTTTCTTACTTTTATGGAGAATTCCAAACGAACAAGAACACGAACGTCCCTGAAATAGAGCTGAGTACAGATGCAGATGCTACTAATCATTGATCTTCTTCTCAAGTATTAATAAAAATGGATCCGTAAATTATCTATCTGTGATCCCAGATTTCACTTCTGTTTCCCCATTTTTGTGAAAAATAATTTTAGTTGTGCATGATAAACACAAGAAATTGCATAGATTACCAGGATATCTTATTTAGAAGAAAAAAAGGATCGCTCTTGTGGGGTTGAGCAACTACGTACTGATTTTCTTACATTCTTTCTCTCTTGAATTGACGATTTTTAGTTCTAATAAGCTTTTATTAATTATTATGGAAATGATAAAGTTAGAAAAAGGTTAAACCAACCACATATATCGATTAATAAAACAACGTAATTATGATCTAGCACTTTAACAGTAAGCAATAAATTAGTTCACATACTTACTTAAGAAACAAATTTACAGAAGTAATGAGTCTTTGATAGCTGAAAAGATAAATATAATCTGATACCTAATACCTGACGGCTGTTTACTTAATTACTTACTCCCTCCGTCCCAAAATATTTGTCCCATTTGACTTTTTTGTTGTACTTTGACCACAAATTTATGAGAGATTAATCATGTTCATGAAATTCTAAAAGTTGTTGTTGATAATATTATTAATGGTGAATTAATAGGATTTTTTAGAATTTCATGAACATAATTAAATTGTCATATATTTGTGGTCAAAGTTCAACAAAAAAGTCAAATGGGACAAACATTTTGGGACGGAGGGAGTATATTTGATTGATTGATATAACGACTTATATCTATTAGCCGATGACTTATTCATTGATAATTGATAGATTTAATATATAATACTCGTTTCACTTTTTTAAGAAAAAAATATTATTTGCAAATAAATAAATATGAATGTTTGCGTTAAAGCTAAAAGAAATAATTCAAAACCATAATAATTTTAAATTTACACTTATATATTAAAATTAAATATTAAGCAAATACAAAAATTTAGTTTATTGAAATATAATAAAGGATAGAAATTAATTTTTATTTATGTATTGTGTAATTTTTCCCTTTTGTTAATTTATTTATGTTTATAAAATAAAAAATAAAAATGAGCCCAAAAATAAATAATTTGTGATATAACTATTGGTAAGATAAGTGGTGAAAATCAACATTTTTATTACTTTTTGGCTATTTTTTATTCATGATATAACTAGGTTGTACCATACTTATAAGCTATAACTTATAGGTGAAAACAAACACACCAATTTTAACTCAACTAAAGCCAAAAGTTATAAGTTATCCAAAATAAGTCGAAACAAACGGGCACTAAACACACAAAACTACCTTGTCTATATGTGGATTTTATATGTTTTCATCTTCTCAATCAAATTTAACTTGCGTCCGTTAACATTCAATTTTAAAATTTTAGTTGAATTACTCTGTTTTCATAAAAGGGGCAAGATTTGTTTTAATTAACGCCTCTCCATCTCATAATAAATGTAGTTTTTAATTTGTCAAAATATTTTTTCAGCATATTGTCAAAGTTCTTAAAAAAATATTTACTTTTTTTTTTATAGTTGTTGTTATTATTTAGACTTTAATATTGTATATTACTTTTTCGTGTATTAATATCACATATACGCCATCCATCCCATTTGAAAAGGCACAAAACTCCTTTTTTGGTTTTTCATTTAAAAAGACACAATCTCAAAATATAAAAATTTTAATACTTCTTTAGTTATAAGGAACAATTGTCATATTTACAATAACTATTTATATACCATATCCTACCGGGTAAGATCTTTTTAATATCTTTTCAAATGGAACAGTAGAGTACACATTTTGCCCCAAAAAATTATGTCACAAAAAAAAAGGTCCTATGGAAAAACAAAAAAAGACTTTACTTACTGAAAATAATACTGCCTTTATGCACAGAAAGGCAAAATTTACGAATTGTCCATGCCACCTTTAATAACCAAGTGATTCCAGAAACATGGATAAAAGAGGAGGCAAAACAAGTAAAAGAAGTGAAAATCTAGTAAAGAAATGTGTTTTTTCTAGTGTTTAGAAAATAATGAGTTTTTAAATGTGCGGTGTCATTTTTATAAATAATGAAAACTTCGTGCGCAGTGACATTTTTGTAAATAAGTAAAATTTCAAGCGCACTGAAAATCAAGGCCGTGATCAGCAAAAATTCTTAATATCAAACTCAAAGGGTTCTGTTCTGTATATCAATTAATATTAGAGTGCGTCTGCTGAGAAACGCGTTTCTCCATAACTATGGAGAAACGTGTTTTTCATAGCCAGAAGCTTTACATTTGATAACCAGAAAAAAAAAACCCAAGGCCAAGACCAAAAGCTTCCTGGATATCCGAAGCTTTTGCATTTGATAAATGTAAGCTTTGCAGTTGATATCCGAAGCTTTATATTTGATAGCGAAGGATGTGAAATGTATATCCGTAAACCGTTAGGTGCATATCCGTAAAACCGTTAGGTGCATATCCGTAAATGTGTTAGGGCATATCCGTAAATTGCTATTGAAGGTTTTCGATATCTAGAACCTTCAAATGTATATCCAGAAACATTTTGAAGGTTTCTGGATATTCATTTGAAGGTTTCTGGATATGACTTTCATAGGTTTCTGGCTATCTAGCTCATTGTCGCGCGACATGTCGGGACCCGTTTCTCCATAACTTATGGAGAAACGCGTTTCTCCCTAGATTTTGTGTTAATATTAAAGAGTCAATTAATATTAAAAGCAAACAATGAATTAAGAAATTCATCTTCTATATAATATCAATGACTCAAATTATATTTCACAATAGAAGGTTGGACTAAAACACAGAGACTTTATCCAAAATAAAAAGTAGGGTTAGTTGCAAATTAGTTACCTAAGTTTTACAAGTTGTTGAAATTGGTTATTTAGTTTGTAAATGTTACAACCGCATTTCTAAATTTGTTTAACTGATGTACTGTGGTGTTAATATGGATGGATTGTCAAAAATATTAACGAAATTAATGTCACATGCAAAGCATGCGTGAAGTTTTAAGGGCAACATCTTCATTTCTCCCTCAATTAACAAATTTCTATATATAGAGATGTTCTCCCCACCCCCACTCTTCCCTCCCCGCTGCCCCAACCCTCACTCCTCTCTCTCTATCGCCCCACCCCTACTCCTTTCTCCCAGGGCCACCTCCCATCTCTCCTTCCCAGTCTCAAAGCGTCCCCTCTCCACCTCCCCATGCTAAAAGTGTTCCTCTAAAATGTAACTATTTTGAAATAAACTCTAAAAAGTAATCTAAACATGGTACGGTAAGTGGTATTCAACCTTGGAACATTGGATTAGATGAAATATATATAAAATGGGCCGAAATAGCATTGCACATGGTACAATCATATTTTGAATTAGGCGTGATCAAGCCTTATTAAAAAACGTTGTCAGCTTAGATCTAGTTTGCTAAGCTTGCCCTGACAACTAAGACACTTTCTACCAAAAAATATGGTATCTCACTCTTCAAAGCATGAAATGGCGAACAATGGCCATCATAGCTTATTGGTCAGGTTCTTTATCCTTTTCTAGATCTTCTTCCTCTTCATTACTAAGGTATACTCATAACTTTTTACCCACATTTCTTAAGGTATTAGCATGGTTGTTGACATAATGTCTCAAACTCGAACACATGTAACATTAGACGAACTCGAATTGTTTGAGACCCAACTTGGTTAGATTTTGGGCTGACATTTTCAATGGATTTCCTAAAGGAGGAACATTAGCAATAGACCTCAAAGCCCACGCTTCTATTAATTTGATGCACATACCAAAAATAGTCTTTACATATGCATAAAGAACATAAAGTCTTCATCATATTGTTGGATTAGCAGGATTCAAAGGCACACTACAAGGAAAAGTCAAATTAGAGACCGAAAATTAGACACAGTAGCTAATTTGGAGACAAATTAGAGACAGACCTAAAAATTAGAGACAGATTCAAAATTCGCCTCTAATTTAGAAACGAATTTTGAATCTGTCTCCAATTTAGAGACGGATTTTTAATTTGTCTCGAATTTAGAGAGTGATTTAGTATCTGTTTCAAATTTAGAAACGGTTACAAAATATGTCTATAATTTAGAGACACATATTCTAATCCGTCCCTAATTTAGTGATCTGTCTCTAAAATTTAGAGACAAATTTTGTATCTCTAAATTAAAGACGGGTTCAAAATATGTCTCTAATTTAGAGACAGATTCAACATCTTTACCAAAAATAGATTTTTTTTATTTTCTCTATTTTAGGGTTTATGAATTGTATATTTTCATTTCTTAAAAAAAAAAAATTATATAACCTTGTATAAAATATTTCATGACTAACCAACATACAAAATAATTTTCTTAATCCAAAAAAAAAAGTATATGTTATTATCTGTTCCTCTTTTTTCTTTTATTTACTTTTATTTATTTAAAAATTCTCAACTTTTTTTATGGTATGAATGAGATTTAGGGTTTAGGAGTTGAAAATTATTAATATGTATTTTTTTAATGTAGATAAATATTTTAAATTTTTTTAGTACTGAAGTGTTTTTCAAAAAGTTATATAAAAATGTTAGAAATTAACTAAACAAATGATAATATAATAAAGGGACGGACAATGTCTTTTGGGTTATATACTATTGGGTTTAGGGTACATGGATTAAAAGTAGTATTTAGGGGTTGGGGTATATTACTAAAAATTCTTTTGCATGGTGAAATGATTAGAGAATGAATGAGATTTAGGGTTTAGGGGTTGAAAATTATTAATAAGTATTATTTTTTTAATTTTTTAATAGAGATAAATATTTTAGACTTTTTTTAGTACTGAATTTTTTTTCTAAAAGTTATAAAAAAAGTTAGAAATTAACTAAATAAATGATAGTATAATAAAGATATGAGGGACGGACAATGTCCTTTAGGGTATGGGGTATATACTATAGGATTTAGGGTACATGGATTAAGAGTGGTGTTTAGGGGTTGGGATATATTACTAAAAATTCTTTTACATGGTGAAAAGTTTAGGATATGAATGAGATTTTAGGGTTTAGGGGTTGAAAATTATTAATAAGTACTCCCTTCGTCCTAGCCCAATGTAAACTTCTTTCCTTTTTGATATGTCCTAGTCGAATGTAAACTGCCCAAAATGGCCCAAAATGGAATGAAATTTTTACTATTTTTCCCACACATTCTCTCTCCTATTTTATTTTTACACTCACAACACCAATCAAATTACTATTCCTCCCACTTATTTTCTCTCCTATTTAATTTTTCATACACACAACATTTCCATTCACTTTTTATCTCTCTTACTTTTTCGTAATCTATGTGCCCAAAAATTTGGTCTACATTGGGCTAGGACGGAGGGAGTATTGTTTTTTTAAATTTTTTTAATAGAGATAAATATTTTAGACTTTTTTTTTAGCACTGAAGTTTTTTTCAAAAAGTTATATAAAAATGTTATAAATTAACCAAACAAATAATAGTATAATAATGATATGAGGGACAAACAATGTCTTTTAGGGCATGGGGTATATACTATAAGGTTCAGGGTACATGGATTAAGAATGGTTTTTAGAGGTTGGGGTATATTACTAAAGAACATCTTACTGAAAGTCGTATAAGTTGTCCCTTTGCTACAAGTTCTACTAGAGCTGTAAAGAGACCTCGTGTCGGGTGTAAAAATAACAAGTTTGTACTGGAACATGAATTGTACAATCACCTTAATAATCATGGTTTCAAACCTAATTATGAAGTGTGGATATCACATGGTGAATCAATGGGAACACATTGACAACAGGAAGTGGTAACACACAAGCATCTGGAAGCTCAAATGGTAACACAGAACAACCTAGTCAATCTCCTTCTGAGGCACAAAACTCTATCACACGGGTTGTTGGCACTCAAGTATGCGACTTATTACCCGAGGTCGATACTGATACCAACAAAGAAATAGCTGCATTAACGCAAAGTGGATGGCAAGTGTTATTAGTTCTTGTTTTTTAATTAATATCAAATGTTTTTTTACAAAAAAATACCATTATTTTTGCTCTATAATTAGGTTCATATTTCTTTGTTAGTTCCTATCCATACTTATTTGTTCTTGTTTTCTGTAATTGCTTCTCACTCTTTATCTATTTCTCATATCTATAGCTACTTGTACAACAAATATGCACGAGAATTTTGGAGGACTGTGAAAAAGAATTGCTCTGATAAAGATCATTTTTATCCAAGGTGGTCTAGTGTCCCCGAAAAATCCAAGAAATTGTGGTTTGCCGAGTTATTTGTAAATTAAAAAGTAAATGTTTCTTATTCTTTTTTTTTGCTTTATATTATTGCATTAATATATGAGTATATATTTGTGTGCATTGTGAATAGCGCTTGTACTCATGCGGGAGAAACACTACAGCAGGCTTATTAAGGATTTTATAGCCATGGAACCACAACTTATAGGAACAACATAAACAAGATGAAGAAAAAAATGAGAGTTTGAACAAAAAACATCAAGCTGGATGCCGCCTAGCCTTTGGGAGATGTGGGTGGAACATTGGGCAGTTGCTGAGAATGTGTCAAAGTCTAAAATGTCAAAGAACAATCGATGTGGAGGTGAAGCTGGCATAGCAAGTGCCACACATACACATGGTGGAGGTTCTGTATCCTTCCAGCAGCATATAAATAAGGAGGTAACTTTCATTGCGTTCATGTGTATTACTTAAGTTGAAAACAAAAAACTTAACTTTCTGAACTGGAACCTAAATTGGTAATTGTCTTAATTAACACCATGAATTCCTTTGTTTAAATTTTTCCTATAAACTACAGTGGCTATATCTTTTTCATGTGCTTTTCTTTGGTGATTTTCGTTTGAGTGTACTTTACTCTGGCTATTGTTCGGGAACTTTGATAAATATAGAAAATGATAAATATACTAGTGAAGTAGTAATAAGGATGTGAATTGTTGAATACAATTAAAGGCTTGGTAAGGATGTGTCTTGCATAATTTGTTTCCTGCAAGAGCAGTTTTTTTCTTAGAAGTGTTGAGACTTGGATTCCTTAAATCAACATGCTAGTGTTTTCCTTCTTATGCATGTATGAAGCAGGTGTTGAAAACATACATTTTAGCATAAGAAGTTTTTTGATAGAGAACATAAGAGTTGTTTTTTCCAGCAGTTTTTTTCTAGAAAGTGCTGAAGTTTGATTTTCTTTAAAAGTGCTGAAGCTTCGCATCCTTAAATAAATATGCTGGTGTTTTACTTCGGATCAATGCCTTTCTTCCATGATTGAAGCAAGTGTTACAAAACTTCGCATCCTTAAATAAATTAGTTTCATCACGTTTATGTTTGACTATTTAGAAGCAAAAAAGACCTGGTAAGGATATACATGTTCTAGAAGAGATCATCAGATATAATTGTAAGAGAGAAAGAAGTTTCCTAAATCTCTCCAATTAGTTTCCTAATATCTCTAGTCTTCCTTTTTGTATATTGTTTCCTTATTTCCTCATTCCTTCTTTGTATTGGATTCTAGAATCCTAGTCCTAGAAGTATTCTCTCTATTACTTGTATAAATACTCTTCATGGTGATCAATAATATTCTTGGGACTTATTTCATAAACTATTTTCCTTGTGTTGTTGATATGGTATCAGAGCTTCGTTTTTTCCCTTAGCTTTTCTTTCCTCCCTCTGTTCCGTCATACCGCTGCTATGTCGAAGGTTTCAACCATCCCCAACCCCGCCGAACCCAACGTCCCCCTCATAGTTGTTTCCCTAATTCATGTCCTAAAACTAACCCCCACAAATTATATTGCTTGGAAAACCCAAATTGAAGCCACCCTCATTGGCTATGACCTCTACAAATTCATAGATGGAAGTCATCCCGCCCCACCCGAAAACCTAACAACCACCACCAAAGCCATCCCTGCCACCGAAGATACCCCTGCCACCCCCTCCACCACCGTCTCCTCCCCTAACCCAGCCTACCAAACATGGTTCCGTCAGGACAAATTGATTCTTGGTGCTTTGGCAGGTGCGTTATCCTCCGACTTGGTTCCCCTTATTTCCTTATGCACTACAACCTTGGATGCTTGGAAAACCCTTACAAAAACTTATGCCAATCCCTCAAAAAGCCACTTTAAACAACTTAAGGATCACCTCAAAAATATTACCAAAGGCAACCGCCCCATCACCGAATTTATGAGAGATATGAAATCTTGTTCCGACCAACTTGCTTCCCTTGGCTGACCCATTGATCCCGACGACCTAGTAGATAGAATCCTTGACCAACTCAATGACCAAGATTTTGATACCGTCATCCATGCCGTCCAAAACCGAGAAAACCCCATCACTTTTGATGAGCTACATGAAAAACTCATCAATAGAGAATTATCCCTCAAGCATAAGACCAAATCCAACCCCAACCCCTTTCCAGCCTCTGTTAACCACTCCTCTCGCCAACCCAACAACAACATCAACAACCGCTACAACCCCAATTCACAATCTTCAAACTTCAATCCCAACAAACAGGGTATATTGTCTATCTTGGGAAGAATGCCCTTTCATGGAGCTCTCGTAAGCAGAGGACCTTGGCTCGCTCCTCTACCTAAGCGAAATATAGAGCAGTTGCGGCTACCACATCTGAAGTCATTTGGGTACAAAATCTTCTACTTGAGCTCAACTCTGGTTCAACCGATTCTCCGGTCATCTATTGTGATAATTTGGGTGCGACATATGTGGCTGCGAATCCAAGATTCCATTCTCGCATGAAACATCTTGGGCTAGACTATCATTTTGTTCGAGAGAAAGTCCAAAATAATTTCTTATGCGTTACATTTATCTCAAGTAACGATCAGTTGGCAGATGCATTGACAAAACCTCTGCCTCGGGCTCGGTTTCAGTATATTATGTCCAATATTGGACTTGCCTCTCGGTCGTCCATCTTGCGGGGGCATGTAAGAGAGAAAGAAGTTTCCTAAATCTCTCCAATTAGTTTCCTAATATCTCTAGTCTTCCTTTTTGTATATTGTTTCCTTATTTTCTCATTCCTTCTTTGTATTGGATTCTAGAATCCTAGTCCTATATTGTTTCCTTATTTCCTCATTCCTTCTTTGTATTGGATTCTAGAATCCTAGTCCTAGAAGTATTCTCTCTATTACTTGTATAAATACTCTTCATGGTGATCAATAATATTCTTGGGACTTATTTCATAAACTATTTTCCTTGTGTTGTTGATAATAATGAAAAAAAGTCTCGCGATGGATCTCTTCAAAAGGACGAGAATGGAAATCCGATTTTTGCCAACAAACAACTCACGAAAGCTCTAGTAAGTTCAATTATTGTTTTAGTCAAATATTTTTTCACTCCAGCCTTTTTTTGAAGTTAGTATGAAATATTTAATGGTTTTAATTAGGAGCAATATAAAGTTGATGTTCAACCTGTGAGTGAAGAAGGTGAAAGAGTAGAAGGAGATGTTATGGTAGATGTCACCAGCATTCCATTTGAAGGCAATAAGTGGATTGAGAGTGTTGGGGGTGTGAAAAGAGGCCGTGTTTTGGGCGTTGGAACAGCAAGGACCTTTTTGGCAGTAACAAGTCTTCACCTTCTAGTGTGTCTAGCAAGCCTGCTCCATTTTTAAGTCATGAAGCTCAAAGGATGATTGATGAGGCTCACCGTGCTGCAAAAGAGGCTCATCGTGCTACAAAAGAGACTAATCGTGCTACAGAGGAGGCTCGTAAAGGTTATGAGAGAATACTAGAAAGATTGAATGCAATGGAGGAATTCATGAAGTCAAAACTTGGTGACAGAAACAATCAAAATCCTCCACATGGTTCTTAAATTCTTCTAGTTTTATATTTTGGGCTAGTACAACATTATGACTTAAACTTTATTTTTGTCATTACCTAGCTACTTTCATGTCTGTTTTCAGCAAACTACTATGATGTGTTCAACTTGTATTTTTTGTAAAACAAGTAACATTATGCATGTTAATATTTTGTTTCAAATTGTGTTAGTTATCCTTTACTGTCTCTAACTGAAGATTAGCAATCTTGTATTCAAATTAGAATTAAAAAATGTGCCTCTAATTTGGAGACATAAACGTTAATATATGTCTCTAAATTAGAGACGTAAATATTTGTCTCTAAATTTGAGACACATTTATCTGTCTCGAAATTGAAGTCGCACTTATATTTGTCTCTAAATTGAAAACGCACTTATCTGTCTCTAAATTTAAGATGTACATATATATGTCTCTAAATTGGAGACGTACATATCTGTTTCTAAATTAGAGACATACATATTTGTCTCTAATTTAGAGACATACATATCTGTCTCTAAATTGGTGACGTACATATCTGTCTCTAAAACAACTACAAAACAGCGACGCCCAATTTAGCGACCAACTTGCACCCACGGATTAGCTACGGAACAAATCTGTCCCTAAACACGATTTAGAGACAGAATCTTCATTTTGGCTACAAAATTTGCCGTCTTTAAAACACATTTTCCTTGTAGTGGCATGGCAACAAGGATCGAACATTTAGTGTATTCAAGTGCCGACTGTGATATCAATTGAAAGTGTCAAAGCCTTCGTTTGTGAGGGAAAACTCACACGTTTTATCATTGACGTTCGGGTAACACCAATGATAGCACATATGACAAACACACAAGCAAAACACTTAAAATTTTTGAAAAGAGAGCTTTGTAGCAATAAACAAATCACACAATAAATTAATTTTCTCAAGTTATATAAATATTACATAAGGGTGCACGAAAGAGAAGACATTTATAAATATTTTTTTGCACATACAAGGCTGAAAATTCCCTATTTATAAAACAATAATGATCAACTCCTTTTACTCTGCAAGCTTCCACACTTGTACTCTCGTGCTTTCCAAGTTATCAGTCTTGTTGAATAAGTCTTCTTTTCTTTCCAAGTTTTACATGTAAATCTCCATTTATATGTGTAACTTTTTTCTTTAACCTCTCCCTTGTTCGTAGCTCTACCATATAATCAACCTTGAGCTCTACCATATAATCAACCTTGAATGTTTCTTTGGACCTACATTTAACATTATCTAGCAGAGAGTATAAAATATCAATATTAAATAAGTTTGTGAATTAAAAATGTACAAACTATTATCAAACATTTCTAATAATACCAGTGACAACACTAGTGATGATGACACCACTGTTAAGCACTAAAAGAATGAAATGAAGTGAGGCGAGGGGTAGAGTTTCGAATGTAGTATAGGTTTTTTTACGATATAAGGGTTGATATTAATTCAACATAAAAATACTACGGGCAATATACATGATCTCTTGGTTGGATCTCGCAGTCCGTTTTGAGTTGGTTCATTATAATTTGGAGGGATCAGATCTTAAACCAAACTGAACCGCCTAGTTAGTCGATCTTTGAGATCAAACCGAATCATTCATATTTAGATATTGAATCAGAACGCATGATCTGCTTCAATTCGATTCACTGTCTAGTTAATCGATCTTTGAGATTAAATCGAACAACTCATACTTGAAAACCGAATCTGTGAATCATACCTCATAATTTGCTTTGATTGAATTCCGAACGGTGGTAAATTGACAAAACCGCTTGTACCCTAAAATCACCCCCCTCGCCCTTCTAGAAAGCATGTAGGAATCAAAAAGTGATATATGTGCAACTTTGGTGATATTATAAACTATAATTGCATGAGCTTATTATTATATTTAAAGTAATTTTGATATGGTCCTTCGGTTTCATGGCAACTCGATTATTTTGTTTATAGAATAAATGTGTATTTGTTCACATGGGATTCAAGAAAATGTACTATAAAGAAAGTTAAAAGTGCAGGGAATAAAGGAACAGATTTAGAATTGCTATTGCGATCATTATGTTACACTCTTGTAGCTTATAAATAACAAATACTATCAAAATTCGATTTTTTTTTAAAATATAGCTTTTTAAAAATTTATATACCAAAATAACATTTTCAAAAACTTAAGTACCAAACTAGCACTTTTGACTTGAAATTCGGAATTGGTAATTCCGGATTATGAATTCCGGAATTACCAATTCCGGAATTGATTTTTTTTTTTTTTGTTTTCCAAAATTGAATTTCCCAAAATAATATTTCCGTAAATAGGGGGCGATCGCGCCCTGAAATAGAACGATCGCTCCTAGTGTACTCCGGCGTCACCAATTCCGGATTCTATTTTTATTTTATTTTTTCCAAAAAAGTAAAAAAGCAAATTAATATATTCTGAAAAAAGGAGAGGGCGATCGCGCGTCTTATGGGGCGATCGCTCCTTAGTGGCGTATCTTCAAATCCGGAAATGCAAATTCCGGATTTGCTTTAATTTGAATCCGGTAATGCCATTTCCGGATTCAAATTTTGAATTAACCCACCTACCATTTTTCCGATTGAAACACAGGGAAGAAAGGGAAGAAGAAGGAGCAAGTGCAGTGAGATAGAGAAAGAAAGAATTAAGGAGAAGGAGAAGGAGAAGAGAAGTTTAAAGAGTTGTGAGAGAAAGTGTTAGTTTGGTACTTAAGAATGGTTAGTTATATTTCTTTTTTTAATTTGTTTTGAGTTGTTAATTTTAGCTATATAAATTTTTCTAAGAATTTTTATTTGTGCATTTTTATATAATTTGTTGTTAAAACTATTGTGATTTATGTACTTAATTTTTGATTGTCAATGAATTAAACAATTGTAATTTAATTTTTGCCTAGTTAGAATTTTCTTAAGTTAGGTTTAAAATAAAGTGTTTGTTAAAATTACTTTGACAAACATGTTGCAATTTTTCTATTTAAATGTAGCAAAACTTTAAGTCCCATTTAAATTTAATTACTATTAAATTTTTGTATTTCAGATGAATCAACATGAACAACAACAATTTATTGATCCTGGGCCAATCGATCCACATGTATTGACTTCTCAGGATACACATAGATCTAAATATATTTGGGAGGGACAACAGTTAACCAATTTAAGACCTAGGCGTGGTCCAGTACTTCCAGCTAGAGTTGATTGGAGGATAGAAGATAAGCTTATAAATACAGGATTTTATGGAGTATAATTATTAGGTCATTTACAATATGATTGACATTTGATAGAGGCTTTGATTGAAAGATGGCGTCCAGAGACCCATACTTTTCACTTACCTGTAGGGGAGATGACCATCACCTTAGAGGATATTGGCATGTTGTGTGGTCTTCCTGTAGACGGAATGGCGGTGACTAGTTCAGAAACTAGTAGGAGTGCGGGGGCATGGGTTGAGATTGTTGAGGAGTTATTTGGGGTTGCACCCTCAACTGCAGACATCAAAAGAGGTGGAATGATATCAATGAGATGGGTTCTAGGACACTTCCCTCATTTTGAACAGCTTCCCAATAATGCGTCCGAGCATATGATTGAGACATATACTCGAGCCTACATTTTCTTATTATTGGGGTCATACATTATGCCCGTCTCGTCTGATAACCTAGTGAAGTTGATGTACCTCGCACTTCTTAGGGAAATAAATAATATTGGTCAGTACAGTTGGGGTAGTGGAGCGTTGGCCTTCTTGTATAAGGAGATGTGTGTAGCATCTCAGCACGATTCGAAAGGGTGTGGTGGCTTCTTAACCATTGTACAGGTATGTCAATTATAAATGATTACATTATGCTAGTGGACTTAATCTGTTTTGTACGTAATGATAATTTTTTTATAGCTTTGGGCATGGGAGAGGTTGTTGTGTACACAACCTAGGAGACATACAGAAATAACACTTACTGGATTGCAACCAGTGGGTTACAGGTATATTTCAATTACTTCATTTTGTAAATGATCTGTTTTGTAATATATCGCTTTTTTACTCATTATTTTTTATGTCAATGGTTTCATATGTAGGTGGAAGGGTCCATTGTCGTATACTTCTGTGACTGCCCATAACCTGCAAGGCTATCGAGACCAGTTGTCATATTTAGACAAGGATCAGGTTGTGTGGCAGCCATACAACGGTGTGCCAGTTCCGAATATCTGCCTTCAGGGCCAAGCTATATGGAGGGCGAAGGTGCCCCTCATCTGCTTTGAGAGGGTTGAATGGCACTTTCCAGATCGCGTAATGCGACAATTTGGGATGGTTCAAGGTGTGCCTGATGACTGCGACACCAGTTTGGACTTGCATCGGATTAGTCGGCAAGGTCGGTCAGGCGTTAACTGGATGCAAGAACATGGTCAGCACATAGCAAAGTGGAATGAACGGGAGTTTAATGTCGTTGATGGAGAGTTTGGTGAAGTGGATATGAGTTACCATCACCCCTATTTGACATGGTATAGGCGTATTACTCGATCGCTCATCCACAATTCGTCTAATGTGGAGGGACTAGGGTTCAGGCCACGTTCAACTGGTTATGAGGGTGTGGTAAGTTATATATTACATACAATGATTTTACAAAAAAAAATACCATTTTTCCGTATTAATTAATTTTAGTTCATTGTTTTGAACAGATTCAAAGTCTCCAACAGATGTACATATACAGCCAGAATGCCACATCCTTGGAAGACCTGGCGAATTACACTCAACAATGTGTCAGTAACACACTGACACATATTAGGGAGCAGGAACGACTGCAAGCCCAAGCTCCCCCTCCAACGGTTGATCATACTGCTGAAGAGGAGCCACGGAGGGAGAATCGGGTTCGTATGCGTGGCGGATACCAGCTGCGGGATGAGCCAGAGATGCGGGATCAATACGGTGATATGCATCAGTTTGAGTTCAGTCAGACAGAGTTCACTCAGACAGAGTTCACTCAAACAGGACCGGGTAATTCTTTTACCGAATTGATGAATCAGTTTGGTTTCACGCAACTGCCTCAGAGCTCCTTCCCTTCTTCTAGCAATTATACTCAGACGCCTGAGCAGGCATTCGGGATTCCGGGATTTAGGCCTAGTTTCCATTTGCCTCGTGTGCAGTTTTCAGAAAGTTCCGATGGATCATCCTCATCCTCATCTCAACAATCTAGATCAGGTGGTCGTCGTATGCCGAGGAGAGGGAGTAGGATTCGCAATCCTCCTGATGAATTTACCCCGTCTAATTATCCTTGACGGGTATCCTACGTGACCGGGATGTGGTCAATTTTCTATAATACTTATTCTTTTTATTATTGTTAAGTTTTGTCCTCTATATTTTTTTATTAATAAAGATTACAATTAGAAAACTAACTGAAATTTCTGAGAAACTAACTGGACATCTCCTTCGCGTGTGACCTTCTAACTTGCAAATCCCACAACGATTCTTTTTTTTTTGCAACTTGCCAATCCATAGAGTTTCTCAGTCACATTGACCTGGGTCTCCCTTGCTTCTTGTCACGTCGATGCTCCGGGTTAGGGTAAAAACGTGGGACAATATGATCTACATTCCAATAGGCCTCGTCATGGATTGGATGAAAAGAGCAACTCCACGTCTTGTAGTACAAGGCAAGGCTGTAAAAAGGATTAATATAACTCATACCATCGACACTTTGCGATTTGAAACACGCAAGCACATGCGAACAAGGGTAATGATATTGCATCCATTTGCCACAAGTGCATGTTCGATCACGCAATCTCACACCTTGAATGTGTCCACCTTTGTCACCACGTACCCTGGTCGTCACACTATAAACACCCACAGACGTAGTGTTAAACCTTGTGACGTGATGAAACCCAGCCTTATCCAAGTTGTATCGGTATCTTCGATCGATTCTCTCACTGAATTGTAGCGTGGCATTTGGTGGTGGGATGCCATTAGGATCTCCCCCTAAAGCACTAATTGCTTTAGTGAGTCTATCTTGAAAGTATGCCACACACCTATAGAATGAGGTCTCAACAACTGCTGAAATTGGCATTCCCCGAGCTCCTTTCATAACGCCATTAAAAACTTCCGACAAATTAGTAGTCTTAATGTCGTACCTATATCCACCATCGTGAGCCATTGTCCACTTTCTAGCATCCAAGTTCTCAAACCATTTAGTAGCCTCAGGGTTGATGATATTAATTTGCCTCAGATAACATTTAAGCTTTCTATCTTGGGTGGTGCTAACAGCACGCCAAAAAAGATCTTTCAATCCAACGCCCTTGTGAGCTTTAAGAAAATTAGCTCGCAAGTGCAACATGCACCATCTGTGGATAACATTTCGTGGCCAGCTGGCAATGTCTCCAACCGTGGAAAGGATGCCATTATGCCGATCAGATATCAAGCAAACTTCACGACCCTTAACAATATGTTTGCAAAGAAGATGCAGAAACCAACACCAGTTTCGATAGTCTTCTTTTTCAACAATAGCGAATGCGAGAGGAAGTAGACTATCATTTGCGTCGACACCCATGGCAATAAGAATAACCCCTCTATATCTTCCATGCAGGAATGTGCCATCAACAGAAATAACAGGACGACAATGAGAGAATGCTTCCACACAAGTGCCAAATGCCCAGAACACACGATCAAACATACCTAAAGCACCGGGAGGAGGAGGATCAGAATGCTCCACAATGGTTCCAGGGTTCCACTTTTGGATGGCAGCTAACAAACGTGGCAGTCTTATGTAAGATTCTTCACAGTCTCCATATGCCTCTGCAATAGCTTTTTGTTTGCCACACCATGCCTTTCTATATGAAACTTCCTTCCCATAGGCTTTTTTTATTTCCGCCTTCACTAGTACAATCTTCAACTCGGGATCAGCCTTAACCAGGTTCCAAAACTTCCCGCCTATGAACTTAGCATCCATGTTTCGATGATTTTGGCTAATTTCAGTTGCCAAGCAAGAATGAGGACCCTTGTATTTGGTAATTTCCCAATACCCGGCATTCTTCAAACTCACATTCACATAAAAATTGCACCGAAAATCTTTCACCAAACACTCAATAGTCCACTTTCGGGTTGTGCTTCGTTTTACCTTGAAGCGCAGATTTTTATTAATATGAAACAACTTCATTTTATGCTGCACCTCTGACTTCTTTGAAAACCGAATACCTTTGGCAATGTCATGATGTTCTACATTCCATTCAGCAAAGTCATATTGGTTATCATCATTTATCTCCGATCCTTCTCAAATATCACGATAAAACTGATACCCGACTCTCTCATGCACATAATGTTGTGGTTCTTCGTAAGCAACCAAATGTAACGCCAAATCTTCTCCCTCATTCTCGCTAACATCAGTAGGACTACTGCAATCATCATATCCATCGTCAAGATCTTCATTTAGAAGAAACCCAATATTTTCTTCATAATCTGAATCATTATCATCATCATTATACAATTCCTCACCCTCACCCCCTCCCTCTTCCTATCTCTCTTCCTCCCCCTCTTCCTCTTCCTCTTCCTCTTCCTCTCCCTCTTCCTCTTCCACATATGTTTGTGTACTTGTTCCAGCATCCCTATGACTATAGCAGCTTAAAGAACCCATCTGGAAGGTATCCATGTCATTAACATACTCATTTTGTAATGGCTCCTCATAGGTTTCAAACTCCTCAACATTCACATTATCAACTAAATTTATCTTAACATATAATTGTAAGCTACTCAACCCACCTAACTGAGCAGAAACATCAAACATGACTTCCATACCCATATCTTTGTCGATTACAAATGGAATGTAGTTTGCAATCCCGGGAGCGACAAGATGAGGATATCTACATGTAACTTGCAACTGAACAATAGCTCGATCTACTCCAATTTTCTTAGCTAACTTTTTAATCAACTTCTTGTAACTCCACCGAGTTTTAGCCCTAAGTGCACATTTTGGTCCCCTTTCAAAATGTTCACCTTCAAACGGGTGTTCATCATTTCCTCCCCAATAACACATGAAAATAAGTGGAACTCCAGCCATATTTATTCCTAAAAATTGAAAAAAAAATTATAGAAAATCTAATTTAACAATATCACTACATTCACAAAAAAATTTAAATAAATACTAAATTTAAATTTCGAACAAAAAAATAAGAGGATTAAATGTACCTTCTTAATCACCTCTCTTCTCTTCTTCTTGAACTTCTTAATCAACTTCTTGAATTTTCAATATTTTTTGGAAAAAAATCACCTACTTTCTTCTTCTTCTTCCTTCTTTTCTCCTTCTTCTTCACTGGATTTTTATTATGCTAGATTTCTTTACAGATTTGCCGGGGAAGATGGGTTTTGTAAAGCAAATCCGGAATTAGCATTTCCGGATTTGAATTTTTCAAAAAAAAAAAACATTACTTAATTCAATTCAGTTATATTTAGTATTAAAAAAAAAAAATTAAAATCCGGAGTTATCAATTCCGGATTACACTATGAGCGATCGCCCCCATAAACGTGCGATCGCTCGCTATTTTTCCAGAAAATATTATTTTCCTCATTTTATCAGCTTTGGAAAAAAAAATAGAATCCGGAATTGGTGACGCCGGAGTACACTAGGAGCGATCGCTCTATTTCAGGGCGCGATCGCCCCCTATTTACGGACATATTATTTTGGGAAATTCAATTTTGGAAAAAAAAAAAATCAATTCCGGAATTGGTAATTTCGGAATTCATAATCCGGAATTGCCAATTCCGGATTTCATAATCCGGAATTGCCAATTCCGGATTTCAAGTCAAAAGTGCTAGTTTGGTACTTAAGTTTTTGAAAATGTTATTTTGGTATATAAATTTTTAAAAAGCTATATTTTAAAAAAAAAATCATCAAAATTCATTCTCCCTTCCTCCGATTGAATAAATATTTATTTAAGAGATATTTTCCTACACTCCTTGGCCTAACATTAATTTTTAAAGAGGACATACAATTTTTTGTTTATTTCTCTAAGGCCTCTTGGTAAAAAATATTCCTTCTGATGAATTGCTATAAGAGCAAAAATAAAATAAAATAAAATTTATAGCCAACTATTGAACCCAAAATAACTCTAATAAACATTTATTTGAGCTTAAAAAAAATCTAATCCATGACTATCATCAAAGCCAAAATAAACTTTAAAAAATAACATTAAGAGTTATGTCTCAAAGCAGCTTTTAGCTCTGAGATATAACTCACATAGCTATTGGAGGGCCATAAAAAATAAATATTGCCTCAAGTGGACCCGACGAGATTAAAAAAAAATGCTTGTCCTCTTTGAGAATGATATTTTGTTTAGGGAGCTTTTGGGGAATTATTCATTTACTTAATTGAATTTGGATCAATAATCTATTTTAGCTTAATTATTGTAATGAAAGTACAAAAATGCTTTTAATAATATTTTTTTAATGGTGTATCAATAATAAAAATTAAAATTTCTTCAAATTTTTTTTTTAAATCTTTAATCAAAATTCCCTAAAATTGATTTGTAAAAAAGTGAGACTGTTTTTTAGAGATAGGAACTATCACTAGTGAATGGGTAGACGAGATAATTTGATGCAGATCGACGGCAGATTCTGGAATTATTATTTTCTGGAATTATTATTTAGTTATCTTTTATTATTTTCTTTGTATTTTTGAAATTTTTATTAGATAGGTAATATTTTGATGTTTTAGAATAGTCCAGGAGATATTTTATTATTTTTGAGTCCTATTATGTTACCATATAGCTTAGAAGTAATTTTAGTAGGTTTTGACTTGTTTTCCAAGTCGTAGGAGTCATATAAAATAAGGTCATATGCTAAAATTGAAAATAATACTTGTTGATTATTGAATAAAGAAAATAAAGGGAAAAGCTGAGGCTTTCTTTATCTAGGGTTTGTAACCAATTGTTTCTGGTTCTTTCCATTCGGTATCAATCTCAAGGATTCATTCGACGTCATTTGGTATCAAAGCCCTGAACGAGGGTATCGATATTGATGGCCGAACGAGGGCGTAGTGTTCGTGGCGGAAAAGATGTTCATGGAATGAACTGTGGAGCGGATTCCAGTCAAGACGTTCATCATCGCAAGCGTGGCATACGTGATATTGAGGTAGACGAATTACGAAAGCAGATTCAACAACTCCAGAACTTTCAGGCGCGTGTGGAGCATCCACCGATGGGTTCAGATTCAGATTTATCATCCGAGGACATGGAGTTTCATGAAGGGGTACCAGGGTCACGAAATTGGGTCCAGGAATGCGGCAGATCCTTCAAGGAATATCGAGGTAGAAATTGAGAGTCCGGGGATTGAAGGTATGGCATATCCATATGTATTTCGCGTCTCATTATCAATCGTTACTGTTGAAAGGGTTTTTGATGATCCATCATCACCCTTTGTTTTATTAGACAGTTTTGATCAGTTAGTTGATTGGTCAAAAAAACCTTCGATTTTTGACATGTTTGACTGTGATATTTGTCAATTGGAAAGGTCATACTCGGTTGATCGAAAAACACCTTGTTCAAAATTTTCGTTAGATGAATTGTCGAGGAATTTTTGGTTAGTTAAGTGTTTTTATCCGTATAAAGATCCTTTCGATTGGTTGTTCTCCGGTCAGATTTGCCATCAGATTGTTAAGAATTGTTATTTGAAGATCGTGTTACATATTTTTTGGGCGGATTGGATGGATATTTTGACGAGTGATACGAAACATAAAGTTATTCAACGATTTAAGGATAAATTTCGAGATGTATTTCCTAAAGCAACATGTCAAATTCGAGGACGAATTTTTTCTATGAAGGAAAGAATGATGCAGATCAACGGCAGATTCTGGAATTATTATTTTCTGGAATTATTATTTACTTATCATTTATTATTTTCTTTGTATTTTCGAAATTATTATTAGATAGGTAATATTTTAATGTTTTAGAATAGATTTAGGAGATATTTTGTTATTTTGAGTTCTATTATGTAACCATATAACTTAGGGATAATTTTAGTAGGTTTTCACTTGTTTTCAAGTCGTAGGAGTCATATAAAATAAGGTCATATGTTAAAACGGAAAATTAGACTTGTTGATTATTGAATAAATAAAATAAAGGTAAAAGTTGAGGCTTTCTTTATCTAGGGTTTGTAACCCATTATTTCTGATTCTTTCTGTTCGGTATCAATCTAAAGGATTCATTCGACATCATAATTATGTGAACTTCGAAATGTATCATTTGGGTACCACATAATGTTCCAATTTAAGTGCTCATTAATCACAAGAGCACTTAAATTGTTTTGAAATCATGTAATATTTAGACCCACAATTAAACATCTATTCTAAAGTCTGTAAAGAACTTTTCAAAAAAAAAAACTTTTTGCTAACAACATTAGATTAAAAGATTCATTATTATTATTCTCGCGGTTCCTTATTATATATCACATTTGACTAGCTAGCACTTTTATAAAATATGCTTCAATTGTTTGTATATTGTTTATGCAATTGTGCAATAATAAAATTGTACTAAAATTATTCATTTATTTAAAAATGCGATATTTATTTTAAGATGGATCAAAATGAAAAATGCTGACATATTCAAATTCAAGTTATAATGCATGGACGCAGGGAATAATAATTTATATACATGACGCAATATATTGAAGACACCAAAACGAAAGTATGCATTAATACTGACTTGCTTGAACATTTTTAACTTGAACTATGACTTTCTTTTTTTTTCCTTTTAGAAACGAGATAATATTATATGAGGGAAAAAAAAAAGTGAAATAGAACATTCTGGCAAAGAAAGAAAGTAATCCTATTATGCAGGAAATGTTATAGGTTCAAATCCCACATATATTTTATTAATTAATAGTTTAATATATTAGAAGATTAACACTTGAAGATTCAAATTCACACATGATCATGAAGGATTACAGTAATATTATTAAAGATACTCTCTACGTCCCAACTCAAATCGGACTAAGTTTTTGAGTACGTTGATTAAGGAAAATTGAGATAAGAGAAATGTGTTGTTAGTATGAAAATTAAAGTAGGAGAGAAAATCAGTGTGAGAATATAAGTTGATTGATGATGTGAGTATAAAAGTAAAGTAAAATAGAGAATGAGTGGGAGAATAGCGAAGTTATTTGCCATTTTTGTTAGTCCAGTTTGAGGTGAGACGAACAATTCAGACAATAAACAGCACATAGAGATTTCTAGAAGATCAGGCGTAAGCAATGACGCAAGGCCGAGGAATAATTGGCCAACTTTTTCAAAAGAGGCCGACACCTCTTTCCTCTTTATAAAATTCATGATTCGTTTTAGTGGTAGGGCCCATTGTTCGTCTTTTTCTAAACATGTTATCAAGTAAAGTTAGTGGTAGAGCCCGTAGTACGCGTTTTGTTTTATCAATTTTACTTTTTCAGGTTTACAAGTAAAGTTAGAAGTAGAGCCCGTAGTACGTGTTTTGTTTTATCGATTTTACTTTTTCAGGTTTATATAAACCAATGGTTCATTCATTTTAAGTATCAGTCAATAAGGGAGAAATAAAATTTGCATAATTTCTCTCTATGGCATTAAGAAAGTTGGACTTATCATGAGACATCTAAAAAGAAATGTATGCACATTATTATTTATGAAATGGAGGTAGTATATATATACACATAATTAATTTGCAGTTCTCCATCTCTGGTACCTATTCTGAGTGACGAGCATGGAATCAATAGTTGGCCTTTCCATGAGAAGATCTCACCTCATAATTAGTTGCATACTTCTTTCCATCGGCGTCTGTGGTGGCCCTCTCATCTCCCGCTTGTATTTTATACACGGCGGCAACCGCTTATGGTTCTCCGCTTTCTTACAAAGCACAGGTTTCATAATTACTGCAATCCTCCTCCTCATTGCCTTTCTCATTCGCGGCGGACCAACAAAATCAAAAATTTTTTACATGAAACCTCGCCTCTTTTTCGCCTCAGTATTCATTGGCCTCTTTAGTGGCCTTGACGCCTACCTCTACGCATATGGATGGGCCCGCCTCCCTGTATCCACTTCGGCTCTAATTAATTCGTCGCAACTTGTTTTTATAGCGGTTTTTTCCTACCTTATGGTCAAACAAAAGTTCACCTCATTTTCAATAAACGCTGTAGTTTTATTGACAATGGGAGCTGGGGTGTTAGCAATGCATACAAGTGGTGATAGGCCTGAAGGAGAGTCGAAGAAGGAGTATATAATAGGGTTTGTGATGACAATAGGGGCAGCAGCTTTATATGGGTTTGGTAATCCGTTCGTAGAGCTGACAAACAAGAAGGCCAACCAGTCTATGACGTATACGCTTCTTATGGAGTTTCAGATGATTGTGGGCTTATTTGCTGCAATCTTTTGCTTTATAGGAATGATTGTCAATAATGATCACAAGGTATGAACATAATACTAACTCTAATGATGGAGATTTCAGAAAAAAAAAAAAAGCTAAAATATTTATGGGTTAATTGCAATTTGGCAACCTGTGTTTTGTCACTTTGCAATTTAGTTTCCGAAAGTGAAAAAGTTGAAACCCGATTCCTAACATCTACCTTTTGTTGCAAAATGATGTGAAACATAACAAACTGTTAGTTTTTTTTTACGAAAACACAAGTTACTGAATTGCAACAAAATGTAACCGTTAGAGATCGGGTTACAATTTTACATCAATTTGCAACAAAATAGTATGCAACTTTTTCACTTTGGGGAATCAAGTTGCAAAAGTGAGCCAAAAATGAGCCAACACGGGTAACTGAATTGCAATTTACCCAATTTTTATATATCTTGGAGTGGTATTTAATTATATTTTTCACGTGTATTTGAAGGTGATTCCAAGTGAGGCAAGAGAATTTGGACTTGGGGAGACTAGGTATTATGTGGTGGTTGTTTCCTGTGTTGTAGTTTGGGAGTGCTTCACTTTAGGAGAAATAGGTGTGATATGTTATTCGTCATCGCTGTTGTCTGGCATTATAATAGCGCTACTGCTACCAGTGACGGAGGTCTTAGCCATAATTTTTTATAAGGAGAAGTTTCAAGCCGAGAAGGGAGTTGCCCTATTCCTCTCTCTTTGGGGTTTTGGTTCTTACTTTTACGGTGAATTCCAAATGAACAAAAACACGGACGTCCCTGAAATAGAGCTGACCACAGATGCTACTAATCATTGATCTTCTGCTTCTATAGTTGGCGAAATCTGCTTTGACGAAGATTATTCTTAGAATTCTTTGAAAACATCATGTTCATGTAATTGAAATTTACGGGTTACGATATTATTTTTTGTGTTGCCATTTGATGCAGCGAAAGCTTAGTAACGATAGATACCAACGTTCGTTGAGTTCGCTCACGAACTACCGCACGTCGATCTTTCAAAACTCGTTGAGGTGTAACCTACCGAGGCTTGGGCATCAATTACCGTTGATTCAAGGAATACCGGAAATTGGTAAAGATTAATCACAAAATTTCGCTCGAGAAATTCAGCAATCAATCGGCAATTTTCGCTCGAGAAAATTGAAGAAAAAAGAGTAAACACTCAAATTTTATTAATCATTCAACTGAAATTCGGAATTACACATAAACCTAATTTTATAGGACTCCTACGACTTGAAAAACAAGTCAAATACTTCTAAATTTAACCCTAATCTATATAGTAACTAAATAAACCTCTAAAACATTAAAACATTGACTAAATCTAATTCTAAACATGATATTATCACTTAAATAAAATTTCGAAAATTACATTAAACTAAACTAATTCGTATCTTGATCTTCATCATTCTCCTCGGCTTCGAAAAATTCGTCCTCGAATTTGGATTTGCTCGTCCTCGAATTTGTAGCAGTGCATAAAGAACATGTAACACCATCTTCCTTTCACTCGGATTTGATATCAGAATATGACAAATCTCAAATCTTTGGCGAACCTTGAATTTGTTTACTTGGGTGATAACATCCATCCAATCAGCCCAAAACAATCGAATGAATTCATGGAGTAGCAAATTTTTTATATAGCTAGAAAAAAATGTCTTCGATTGAGGAATATCAAATGGATCATTAAATTGATGGGTACCAATTTTTTCATCATAGATCGGCCAAAAGAAATAAAATAGAGGTTGTGTAGTGGTTGTATTGGCTAAAGGCAAAACATTGTCAGATTGACAGATTTCGCAAGAACACTTATCATAAATTGGAGGTTTCGACCAATCGATGAGAAGATCAATAGTCGTAGATTCAATGAAAGGCCACGAAAAATCAAACATTTTTTTTTTTTAGGATTTTTTTTTTTTTTTTGAGAATATAAGGAGAACAAAAATTTATAAACGGATACCTCAACCGAAACGAGAATCCCTGGTTCAGGCTCTGATACCAAATGATGCAGCGAAAGCTTAGTAACGATAGATACCAACGTTCGTTGAGTTCGCTCACGAACTACCGCACGTCGATCTTCCAAAACTCGTTGAGGTGTAACCTACCGAGGCTTGGGCATCAATTACCGTTGATTCAAGGAATACCGGAAATTGGTAAAGATTAATCACAAAATTTCGCTCGAGAAATTCAGCAATCAATCGGCAATTTTCGCTCAAGAAAATTGAAGAAAAAAGAGTAAACACTCAAATTTTATTAATCATTCAATTGAAATTCGGAATTACACATAAACCTAATTTTATAGGACTCCTACGACTTGAAAAACAAGTCAAATACTTCTAAATTTAACCCTAATCTATATAGTAACCAAATAAACCTCTAAAATATTAAAACATTGACTAAATCTAATTCTAAACTTGATATTATCACTTAATTAAATAAAATTCCGAAAATTACATTAAACTAAACTAATTCGTATCTTGATCTTCATCACCATTCTAATACTTTTTGTGTACATGATTTAGAGGAGTGAGATGGTAAACAAGTTGGACAGATAAGAAGAAGGAGAAGTTAAATGTGATAATTGATCATAGCAAATTGTGTTTAACAATTACAGAGTTACCTTCTTTGTAATAGAGCCAAAATGGGCTGTAAATAGAAACAATTGCATTCGGCCACTATTGGGCCAAACTAAAACAATATTTTCTAACACAATCTATTTGCAAAAATAATTTTCTTTTTCTCATGTGTATATATTCACCGCCTAATACCTACATTACAAGAAAATAGGCTTTTGTGACCGATTTGTGACAGGTCTTGTGACGGAACTGAGATTCCATACCAAATCTGAGTAAATTTGTTTTGTGTAAATTAGATTTGTGACAGTCCCTCCGTTTCTAAATAAATAATGTCCAAGTTCATTTAGAAGACACTCAGAAATGACAATTCACTATTTCGAAAAAAAAATTGGCGAAAAAATATTTAGGATAAATTTTTCCAAGTTCATTAAGGGACAGAGAAAGTAACATTTGGGGTTTTGTGACTAACATTAAAGGTCACCATTATGAGTGAAGGAATAGCTGGAACACTATCAGAAAAACAGGTTTTAGCGGCGAAAATTTTTGTCGCTAAAACCAAATATCCGTCGCTATATATAAACACCGACGGAAATATTCCGTCGGTGGTCCGCCGCTACCAGCCCGCCGCAGCTTTCCGACGGCTCAAATTCCGTCGGTATATTTTGATTTTACTGACGGAATTAATTTCGCCAGTGTTTTTTTTCATCAGCGACGGAAATTTCCGCCGCTAAATCAATTTAATTTAATTAAATTTTCATTTCAGCGACGGAATATTCCGCAGCTGTAAAAAAATTAATTAAATTAAATTATTTTCACCGTCGGAAATATCCGTCGCTGGAATAAAAATTAATTAAAATAAATTTATTACAGCGACGAAAATTTTCGACGCTGAAAACAAAAATTAAATTAAAATTATATTAAAATTAATTGATATAGCGGCGGAAATTTCCGTCCCTGTAATAGAAATTAATTAAAATAAATTAATTTCAGCGACGGATATTTCCGACGCTGAAATTAATTTATTTTAATTAATTTTTAGTACAGCGACGGAAATTTCCGCCGCTGAAAACAAAAATTAAATTTAAATTATATTAAAATTAGTTGATAGAGCGGCGGAAATTTCCGTCGCTGTAATAAAAATTAATTAAAATTAATTAATTTCAGCGACGGAAATTTCCGTCGCTGATACTGAAATAAATTAAAAAAAATAATTTAAAATATCAATCATTAAAAAAATTTTTGTACCTGATATAACAATTCAATTTATAAAACTAAAACTATAAAACTAAAAATCAATATCAGCGTACCAAACTAAAGACTAAATATCACCGTACCAAATCGGGAGGGGGAGGGGAGAGGGGGGGAGAGGGGGGGATAGGGGGAGGGGCTCCCGCGGGTACCAAATATCTCAAATGTTTACAAACAAGTATAAAATAGTACAAACAAGTCTAAAATAGCCCGTAATCAACTCGGGGGAGGCCGGAAATTACCCTGGTCCTGGTCCAAACGAGCCATCAACAGCGCCAATTGTCTTTGAGTCTCTGCATGAGCCTCCATAAGCTTTGCTCGCTCGCGTCTCTCCTCATCCAACGCAGCCTGCAGAGTGTCGACCCTCGGATCATGAAACGTGGTCGGGACAACATTTGGTCGACGGCTGGTCGACGTCGACGGGCATTGCCGCCCGTAATCCCCCATCCCTAACACTCGGGCTCATCTCTTTGGATGTCCCTCAGAGGTGACCGAGCGCCAAACATCAGGCACGAAGGGAACGGGCTGGCCGAGAGGCGTTCCTTCGGGAACAACGGCGGCTTGATATGCACTCTGTCAAAATAAAACAAACAATTATAATCATATATACAATGTAAGGGGCATAAATAAATTTACATATTCAAAATCAAGTCATTTAATGATAGTTTACTTACAAAGGCATTAGCAGAGCGATCGTCAACCCATTGCGGAGGTTGATCGGGCGCTGTAGGATTCCGAAGATGGGTGCTAGCGTAAACATCCAAAAAACTGACATTCGGGCCATGATACCTTTCCTATAAATAAATTAAGCGAGATTATTACTTTGAAATTGTATAAATGCAACATTTAAATTGATTTAAAAGCATGTATACACTACATTTACACTAAAACCATGGATTTCATAGCATCAACATGGCTCCCAGCTAACATACGTACATAAACCTATTTAAAAGCATGCATACACTACTACATTTAAACTAACATACATACCAAGCGGTAGTGATGCTCGCCGATCGGGATCGTCCCCATGGTATGCTTCGCCGCCGACCCCGAGGAGCCTGCTCTATTTGCCTTAGCCTGTTCGGCTATAGCCTTCGCCGCATCCGACCCCCAATATTCGCAAAATTGAAGAAACACCTCATCGGTCATCCAAGTAGGTCTCAAGGGCTGTTGGTTCGCCTTGAGCCGATTAGTATAACATTGTTTCTTCGTGTTACCTATAAAAAATATGAATATCTCGTAAACATATAATGATGACATTATAAAATTAAAAGAGTATAATCATTGTTAATTAAACTAATTAAGGATAGATAAATATGTTACCAATATGATCTTAAATAGCTTATGAGCCTGTATATCTAAAACAAATCTAGCCGTCGCCTCGTCGATTTCCGACGCCCAACAATATTTCCCCTACAACATATAATGATAACATTACAAAACTAAAAGAGTATAATCGTTATTAATTATAACATTTTAATAACAAACTAACATTTAAGTTTTAAATAAAAACCATTAACACATTACCTTAAACTCCTCCCACGCATCATCCTTCTGCCCCTGTGGCAATGATTTCCAGTTGGGCCAAAACTCTGTCATGAGCCTTGACCGCCAATACTGGCCGATCTTAGTCCCTGGTGTAGGATATCCACCTACAAACCTGCCAAGTATATTTATACAATAACATTTTAACTTAAATAATGAATTATATATAAAACAAAAAGAAACCAACTTATATCAGATTAATGAAGAGTTACTTACTGGTCATAAAGTGACGATATCCCGACAAATATCCTCCCCTCAGAATCGACAGCAGAATGAGTATCGGCCCCAGAGGTGGAGCTAGTACTACTGCGTGTAGGGTCGACATCGGCATCATCAGTACTGGATCGGGACGGTTGCGTCCCAGTAATAGGTGTGTAGATGGGCCGTGTCTTCCTACCCTTTTTACTAGATCTCATATCTGTATTACAGTAAAAATATTAAAATATACAACTTTAACAATAGGAAACAATATATTCACAATACATATAAAACTTTAAAGTTCTAATAATCTAAAGCATTCACAATACATATAAAACTTTAAACTATTAATAATATAAAGCATTCACAATACATATAAAACTTTAAAGTTCTAATAATCTAAAGCATTCACAATACATATAAAACTTTAAACTATTAATAATCTAAAGCATTCACAATACATATAAAACTTTAAAGTTCTGATAATCTAAAGCATTCACAATACATATAAAACTTTAAACTATTAATAATAATCTAAAGCATTCACAATACATATAAAACTTTAAAGTTCTAATAATCTAAAGCATTCACAATACATATAAAACTTTAAACTATAAATAATCTAAAGCATTCACAATACATATAAAACTTTAAAGTTATAATAATCTAAAGCATTCACAATACATATAAAATTTTAAACTATTATTAATCTTCGTCTCCATCATCATCACTGGACTCTGAATTACTACAAAACTCGAGTTCTTCATCTTCGTCTTCGGACTCTGATGAATCAAACTCTGGTTCCTCTTCCTCTTCATCTTCCTCATCCTCTGATTCATCAATATCAATGTGCGCGAGATGACCTGAACGAGGCGGAGGAGGTGGCAAATTCACTGGTAAGATATCCTCCTCGGGTTCATCAACATTTTGAGGAATGAGAGTGACATCATCTAATGGATGATTAGCTGATGAAACGTTAGGTGGCACTGGCATTTCATCCTCTTGATAGGGTGTTTCTAATGACGACTCTGTAGTTGTCGACGAGGGTAGGTTGTCAATCATGCTCCTAGCCTTGGTCATCCAGACAGCCCACCATCCGTCGGGTCGCGGACGAGGGTAGGGAGTCATGTATACCTGTTGTCCTTGAGATGCTAAGATGAAGACGTCATCGTCATTATGTCTGGACGAGTCCTTTACATCGACGAGGTCAAATATGGTGTGCTTCTTAACACCTCGAACATCATCTCGCCAATCACAATTCAACAAGACAACACTGTTTCTACCCAAATACTCCACCTCGACTACTTCTTTCAGGACGCCATAATAATCAAGGTTTCCTTTAAGCTTCACACCGCTATTCCACGTTAATTTAGAGCCCCCGTAAGCTTTGGTATGAAACACATAGCCATTCACGAAATAACCGTTGTATAAATGAACGTTCAAGTACGGAGTTGATGCTAAATGTCTTAACCTCGCAGCTTTGGCATCACCCGGATGTTCAGCTATCTATAAGACAATATGTAACCAATTTAATACAATTTTAAGATTGAATGTTTAAAAAAGTGTATAGAATAAATTTGAATGAAACGAAATATTTACATATTTCCTTAGCTAGTTTGGAAATTCTCTGTCTGTCCTAGTTGCGATGAGTTCTGGAGATAAATCCTGAGCTAAATCTTCAAACATTCTGCAATAGGGTTAAACAAGGCATTTCATATGCAGGTAATTAAACATGCATAATTTAATCGACGAGGCGTAAACATAACATCAATGACTTACTTGATATATTCCCCAACCTCGTCACAGTTAAGAAGAACATACGTTTCGACCGCGGCAAACTCTTTAGCGGTTAACGTACGCGTACCAACCCGTTTGCCGAGGAACCGACCAGGGGATGAAAATACAGAGATGTTTCCCTTAGACGGACAACCACCAACGTAATTGCGGCCAACCCTAGTCAATCTCGTATCAACATCAGGAGGAAAATATGTTCCGACAAAGGCAACAATCTCATCTATAATAACAGTCTCTGAAATTGAGGCCTCGACCATGGCCCTATTGCTCATCTTCCTTTTCAATTGGCCTAGATATCTAAAAGTCATTCGTAGATTAAAACATAAATAATGTTAAAGAAGGTATATTGTTAACTCTCAAATTATTTAGAAATAGAATAAATTCAATTCACTACTAGAATCTGCCCTTTTACCGATGGAAATTTCCATCGGTAAAACTCAAAATCCGTCGGTAATGGATGTTTACCGACGGACCTTGTCCGTCGGAATCCGTCGGTAATAACTCGTTGATAATACCGACGGACGGACCGTCCGTCGGTAAACGCTATTATACCGACAAAAATTGTCTGTCGGTAAAGGTAGCCCGCCGGAGATTGCCTGGCGTATCCCGGAGAGATTTCCGACGAAAATATCCGTCGGTAACTACAGAATTTACCGATGGACTTTTCCGTCAGTAAATATATTATCAGTTATTTAAAGAATTTACCGACGGAAATTTCCGTCCGTAAATTGCAAAAAAAAAATTAAAAAAAATACTGCATTAAAAATACCACCTGCCAACCTATTCAAACAATTTCCAAAATTCCCACCTGTTTAAAACATACACCAACATAAAAACTACTTAAATTTGATTACAACTCAATCAAACATTCACCAAAAACATGAATAACAAATTCATGTCTGTTAGGACCTAACTTTGATCAATGTCTTAGTTAGTTGGTTTTGATAAAGGAATATATATATAGAACAGGGTTTATATCAAAAGAGGAAGACTGTCAGTCATGAACCATGACTGACCAAATCAAACTTCATATTCATTCTCAGTGTATCTGACAGCTATGAGTTTGATAGTTATGATTCAGTTGTATACAATGATTACAATCAATCAAAAACATGAATCATATTCTCTTTAGTAAAGCCTTCAAGATCATCAAAGTGCATCTCAGTCCTTATCAGAGAACATCTCTGATAGCTAAATCTTGTATGATCTGACAGCCATGACTTCATTCCTCTGATAGCCATCACTTTGTCTCAATCTCTGTTACCACAATCTCAACCAATGTGGAACCTGGATCTTCACAGCTGTCAAGTTCACCAATGAAGACCAATGAAGACCACGAAGACCTTCTAGAAGCTCTCGGTTCAAGCTCACAGCTCAAGCCGGCTCATGAAGACTGCATGTGGACAAGTGGGACAAAGACCGATCAATGCTCATTAATGTAGGCTGCAGCAGTCATATTCCAACGGCTACATTGAAGGGTATAAATAGAGGAGTTCTTCCTCTACACAAATAAGCGAAAAATACTCATTTTCACGAGTCAAAAACCTTTTCCCCACACCCACACACACCTCCCGTAATTCACACACACACTCACCAATCCTTTCCCTTCAAACTCGTTCCAAACCAAACCCTCACCCCAAAACCTTTGCCTCCACAACAAAACACCCCTTAGTGTGTTAATTCACAAAATCCAAAATCCTAAGACTGTACTTTAGGTGTAGAATTAGTTTGTAATCACTCAAGACCGTACTTTGAGTGTATTATTTGTTTTGTAAAATCTTGAGGCTTGTACTTCAAGTTGTAAAAACACTTAAGACTGTACTTTAAGTGTATCCCTAGTTGATCGTACTAATTAGGAAGAGGAAGTTCAAGGAACTTGCCCGAATCAATCATTTGTAATTTTTGTTGATTAAAGATTATAATAAAATTGATCTCACTTGTCAAGATTGACGGTGGGGGTGGATGTAGGAGGAGTGAACTACGAACCACTTTAAATTCTCTCGTGTTATTACATTTTTGCAATCACATTCACACACTTGCATTATTTCTTTGTGTTTGTTGTCCTATCATTATTTCAAATCTCTCTTATTCATTTGCACAATTCAACTATCATCCGACAGCTAAGCCAATACCATAGGCTGTACGATCATTTGCATATTAACAAAGGGCCTTTCAATTGGTATCAAAGCTTGTCTTCACACTCAAAAGTCTAACAACTTGTGAAGGATTCTCTTCAAACCCACCATGCCTCAACCAAGAAGAAATAATGAGAAAGACATCCCACACATTGATGATTGTGGATCTTTTGAGATCTATGCTTCAAAAATAAAAACATACCTTGATGCAAACGGTATATGGAATTGGTATGTTCTAGAGAATGAAGTGTCATACCCAACTCAAATGCATGCGATGGAGGACCAAGTAAGATCAAATCCCCGAAACTTGGTGCGAAGGCGAAAAGCAATTGATAAGTGCAAACTTGAAAGTAAAGAACATTCTTCAAAAGAGTGTAAATGACTCTCTAGCACAAGAAATTGCTAAGGAACCAAATGCCGAAACGTGCATGGGCTCTTATTCAAACCAAGTTCACTAAACACTCCAGTGTTAGGACACAAAACTTGTACAACTTGCTTAGGCAATTAGACAACTTCAAGTTCTACCCTGGAGAAAAGGTGAGTCTTTGCTCGGCCAAGGTTTGAGAACCTTGTTAGATCAATTGCGATCATGGAAAAACCTTTGAACAACAAGATCTCTCGCCTCAAGATTTACTCAAATCTCCTCAAGAATATGAGAAGGTAGCATTACCTATTAGAGAAGGATCTGAATGGAGCACCATGACGGTTGAGCAATATTTTGGAAAGCTTGAAGCTTATGAATTGGAAGGTATGATAAAAATTCCATCGAGTCCCTTCCATTTCACAAACCTTAGCTTTAACGCACAAGAAACTGCGTCCACAAGCCAATCACTCACCAAGACATTGAGACCATTGTCAACAATGCCCTTCAAAAGATAAACATCGGCTCCAAACTCGGCAAGAAACAGATCTCCCAAGAAGACATTTCAAGCCTCATTTCCATGGGCATCGAAATGCCATGAAATTTCAAAAGAAAACTTTTGACAAAAAATTCAATCCCTCCACATCTAATGCTCAACAAGACGGCTACAAGAAAACAATTGATTGCTTCAATTGTGGAAAGCAAGGACATTACTCTTCGGATTGCCCTGAACCAAGGAAACCTAGGGACAATCGGACGGCTAAGAAGATGACCTACTCAAAAGAGATCATTCACAGTTCTAAGTGCAACCGCTTCAATTGCTCCAAAAATAAACATGACAAAAACAAAGAGCAAGTCATGATTGTGACTCATCAAAATTCGGTGATGAAGAGTATATGTCAAGTGATGACTACGAAATTGAAGGAGAAGAAGTCATGATATGCCTTATGGCCGAAGATGATGAAGAATCCGACAATGAGGAAGAAATGGAAGCACTTCTTTGCTGGCGATGAACTAAAAGAGGTACATGATTTTAACTCTTTAAATATTGATGATTTTAAACAATTAGTTTGCACTCTTTTAATTCAAACCAAAAAACATAAAACTAGCTTTGCTTATTCGGTCAATGAAAATCTTTCCCAATCCTCAACCATTGACACCCTCACAAAAACCATTTCGAGCTTGAGAAAGCATGCCAAGGGCTAAGAGATCAATGCATCATGCTTGAAAAACAAAACAAGGATCCGATGGTGAGACATCAAGTAATCATGAAAGCTGTCAAAAACTCATTAATCTTGAAAAAGAAAATGATGCTCTTAAAAAGAGAATAGATTCATGGAACATGTCAAGCAAAGCATTATCACTTTTCACCTATACCCAAAGGAGTCCCGGTGACAAAACAGGGGATTGGTGCCGATAATCCATCGGCAAAGTATACTCTCCTCCCACCGGTGAAAGGGCCATTGAAAAAATGGTTCTAGAAAACCTTAGCTACGGCGGCTATCAAACTCAAACCTACCCCTGTTCAAACCAAAGAAAAATCAAAATAAATCTTGGGTGGTCCTAGTCAACCAAAGGAAGGACCAAGTAGAATTCAAGGAAGCAAGTATATTTGGGTTCAAAAGGAGCCATTATACGGAAGAAGCCAAGCCGCAAGAATGTGCTAGTCGGTCAAGTCTGTCGAGGCCCAAGGGTTGACAGACACCAAGGCATGACAGACGCCCAAGGCCCGAGTGACAACCAAAATCTTCCAAACAACAAAGAACCCCAAGGCAACAAAAATTCTACAACAAACATAGATACACCAAACAACAAAAACCTCAATGGCAATACTCAAATGGTAGAAGCCATGCAAATCAAAATGACTCTCCCAGATCATCCTCTTCAAATAACTTTCAGTTTCAACCCCAATACAACAATCCAAACCACTTCTTCAATCCATCCCAATCCCCTGTCCTCACACCTTACATGATGCAAATCATGTCATATTATCATACCCTAAACCAGTTCTTCAACAAGAGATCAATGAACAAAGCTAGGGTTCCAAAGAAAAACTAATCCTTTGGACCCAATAGAATAAAAAAGGGGTACCATAAAATTTACTTTACGTTTTGCGGTACCTAGGAAAGGACTTTGGTATTTAGATAGTGGTTGTAGTAGACATATGACCTTCAATAAAGACTCGGTTGCAACAATATTCCCTAAAAATGGTCCAAATGTAACCTTTGGTGACAATTCCCAAGCTAAGGTCAAAGGATCAGGAAATCTTGTTACAAAAGATATCATTTTTACAAATGTATCCTATGTAGAGGGTCTCAAACACAATTTGATCAGCATTAGTCAAATCTGTGACAAGGGATATCATGTTGTTTGCACTAAAGACAAATGAACTGTTAAAGAAAAAAACAATAAAGTCATCCTAACTGGATCAAGAAAAGGAAATCTCTATTGCTTAAACTTAGAGATTGTGGAAACTTCAAATGCTCACTGCCTTCTATCTTTTAATCAATCTGATATGTCATGGCTATGGCACAAGAGATTGGCTCACCTCAATCACAAAACCATTTCCAAGCTTGCATATTCCAATCTTGTCAGAGGTCTACCAAAGATCCCATTCAAAAAGGATAAACTTTGCAAAGCATGCCAATGTGGGAAGCAAAAGAAATCTTCATTCAAACCCAAGACCAAGTTGGACACCTCAAGACCTATTGATCTGCTTCATATGGATCTTTTTGGACCCATAAGAACTAGATCTTTAGGAGGAAAAAGATACTCCCTAGTTGTTGTTGATGATTTCACAAGATTCACTTGGATCATTCTTCTTGAATCCAAAAGTGACACCCTTTGTATCGATAAAGCTATTCAATAAAATTCAAAATCAAAAAGGGACATCCATCATCAAGATCGAGATCGACCATGGGAAGAAATTTGAGAACATTTGGAGTAGAAGAATATTGTGATTCCAAAGGCATTGATCACAATTTTTCAGCCCCAAGAACTCCCCAACAAAATGGTGTTCTTTGAAAGGAAAAACAGGACAATTTGTGAGCGGCAAGAACAATCTTTGTCAGAACACAATCTCCCAAAGTATTTTTGGGGTGAAGTCATTACTCTTTGCAGTGTATGTTCAAAACAAAACACTAATCAACAAATTCCACAAGAAGACTCCATATGAATTATGGAATAACAAAGTCCCTACAATTTCTTACTTTCACAGCTTTGGAAGTAGATGCTTCATCCACAACAATGGCAAGAACAATTTGGACAAATTTGACTCCAAAAGTGATGAAGGAATTTTTCTTGGATACTCTAACACAAGCAAAGCTTATAGAGTTTACAACAAAAGAAGACTTGTTGTGGAAGAATCAATTCATGTTGACTTTGATGAAAACAATGATCAAAGTGTAACTGAGTTGTGTGATTTTGATGAAGGTTTGGGAAACCTGGATAATCTTCCTGAAGCATCTCCCATTCTTGACTCATCTGTTCTCAATCATGAACAAGATTCATCAAATCTTCCATACATGGTTCCAAGAAACTCATCTGACAGCCATCCTATGCCAGACAGCCATGAACTATCTCACTCTCATCAACAACCAATCCAGCCAACCAAGTCAACAGCAATCACTCCCACTTCCAATCCAATTGATGAGGAAGAAAATTTTCAAATAAATGGTCATCCCTTGACTGACCCTTCTCAAAATTTTCCCTTAGTGCGACGGCCGACCCTTAGCTGACAGCCATCCCATTTCCTCATGTAATCCATCTTCTAGCCATCTTCCATCTCCATCCAATAATCCTCTTTCTCCTCCCAAAAACAATGATGAAACTACCATTACCCACATCATTCCACCCAATAAAGATCTTTACATCAGCCTTCAAATTGATAAAACCCCAGTTCGGACAACATCCCTTTTCTCATGAGTGCATTCATATCCCAAGTGGAACCAAAGAAAATAAATGAAGCACTCCAAGATGCCGATCGGATTGAAGCCATGGAAGAAGAACTAGAGCAGCTTTGAAAGAAACAAAGTATGGCAACTTGTTCCTAAACCAAGAAATCAAACATTATTGGAACAAGATGGGTTTTTAGAAATAAGATGAATGAAGAAGGTGTTGTAATTAGAAACAAAGCCAGACTGGTTGCCCAGGGATACAGACAAGAAGAAGGTATTGACTATGATGAGACCTTTGCACCTGTTGCAAGTCTTGAAGCTATAAGGCTATTCCTTGCCTATGCTTCATTCAAGAAGATGAAGATATTCCAAATGGATGTCAAGAGTGCATTTCTAAATGGAGTTTTAAATGAAAAGGTCTTTGTATCTCAACCCCGGATTTGAGCACCCAAAGTTTCTGATCATGTTTTCAAACCGAACAAAGCACTGTATGGACTCAAACAAGCACCAAGAGCTTGGTATGATACCATATCTAAATATCTCCTTGGCAAAGGCTTTACCAAGGGCCATATTGATAACACTCTGTTTTATCAAAAAATATGGAGATGATCGATTGCTCATCCAAGTCTATGTTGATGACATCATCTTTGGCTCATCAAATGAGGACTTGTGCACCGAATTTGGAGATATCATGAAGGATCAGTTTGAAATGAGCATGATTGGTGAGCTCACCTTCTTCTTAGGACTTCAGGTCAAACAAATGAAGGAAGGAATCTTCATCAACCAAGCTAAATATACAAGGATATGATCAAGAAGTTTGACATGCAACCGCTTCCCCGCCAAAACACCCTTGTCAACCACAACCAAACTCCATGCTTTGATCTAGATGGTCAAAGTGTAAACCCAACACTTTACGAAGCTACATTGGATCTCTTCTTTATGTAATGACTTCAAGACCCGACATTATGTTTAGTGTATGTCTCGTGCTAGATTTCAAGCTAATCCCAAAGAATCTCATCTCTCTCTTTGTCAAGAGAATTCTTAGATATCTCAAAGGAACCCACGATTTTGGCTTATGGTATCTCTTGAATCCCCATTTTCTTTAATTGGATTCACCGACTCGACTATGCTTTGGATGTAATCTTGATAGAAAATCCACAAGTGGTGGATGCCGGTTTATTGGCTCAAGAATAATTTCTTGGTCAAGCAAAAGCAAACCTCGCAGCCACCTCAACAAATTCGAGGCCGAGTATATTGCTGCGAGGCTTGTGTTGCTCACAAATTCTCTATCTTAAAAGTCAACTTCAAGACTTTGGAATGGAATTATCCAACATTCCCATCTTTTGTGACAACTCAAGTACTATTGCCATGACAAAACCCTGTCCAACATTCAAAAACAAAGCATATTGAGGTCAGACATCATTTCATCAGGGGATCATGTTGAAAAAGGGAATATCAACCTTGCAAAAGTTTGCACTGAGGACAATGTCTCTGATATTCTCACAAAATCCATGGATGAAAAGAGATTTGAGATACTAAGAGCCATGCTTGGTATGATAAATATGCCAAAATAAAAGGTTGTTCTTCATAAATAAAAAAAAAAAAAAAAAAAGGATTACATACTGGGTAATCTTTGTCACAATGTTGCTGACAGCCTATTCCCTCATAAATAGTTCCGATAGCTATCCACTTTGATAGCTATCTTTCCAAAACCATGAAAACCAAAGACAACAACAAAAACATACAACAAAAACATAAAACAACCCTTGAAATCTCTCTTTCTCATCATCCTTCACCCAACAAAAGCTTCCTCCAAACCATACAATCTTCAAAACAAGCTCCCCTCTTCAAACCCTCAAAGTTAGCATCGGACATTCTTTGGAAATGTCACAGTCTCTCCCTGCACCCTCCTCCAAAGACTCATTCCTTCATTTCTAGCCTCCCGAGTTGATTGCAAGGTTTGTTGGTACCTCTGCTGACCATGGCTGGGTGCCTCTCCAAGAAAGGATCAATGGAAGTGAGAATATTGGAGAGAAGGACTTGCCCTTCTAGGCCACCACTCTTCAACTGGATCATATGGGCGGAAGCAATCCCTCCATTGGAGTCACAAAGCTAAATTCTCCCGAAAAAGAACCATTCCTGTGATTGCAAATGGTTGACCAACACTTGACTCCACTCTCTCCACTGGTAGGTACTCTTGCGAAATTTGAAGCAACCTATAACCTGGTTGAACAGGTATGAGATGGTTGAAGAAGGAGATATATGCACTCCTGCAAAGTTATCTCCTCTCCCTTCCAACAAACCAACTCCTGGAGAGAGAGAATCCCTGCTCACAGGTGTATAAAGCTTATCTTGCTCAACCTTCTTCCTGACAGCTAAGCTTCTCTCCTTAGCTGTCTGAGCCCTGTCCTGCTTTACCAACTCCCCCAATGTGTATACCCTTTCTACCTTACTCTTTCCCTTACTTGACTCTCCTTGATCAACTTTGATTGTCTTCCCAAAAAGCCTTATTCCTTCTCCCTCTTTACCGTCAATCTTTTCCCCGATACCTCCTTCATCTCTATGTCTTCATCAACCCTCACTCTCTTGTTTTTACCCTTATCATTCACTCTCTCTGAACTTTCAACAATATTGAAAGTCTCTCTATCTATCTCCATTTCATCACTCATCAAATCATCCTCACTATTTTTCCCAAAGACCAATTGTTTTGCTGTTTGTGCCATAACCTTTGGATTAAACTTTGAGGAAAATCTTCCCATTTTTTGTAAATCAATCTGAATAATTTTCCTCTGAAGTTTTCATTGTTTTATAGGCAAATTTTCACCTAGCTATCTCAGACAACCATCATCATTCAAACTAGCTTAACTGTCAGAGATTTCTTTCAACAGCTAGGTTAAAGCAACCTTTAAGTGATTTGATTGTGTTAATTGCTCACAATTGTCACTTCCTTCGCCGCCTCTTCCACTGCAAAACTCCTTGAAAAAGAGAATGTTCTTCTTGTGTTTTGTGGGAATTAATGTCTCAACGTGGGGAAGGGTAAAAAAAACCACTGTTCATATGAACAGTTACTTAACTTTGAAACCCCCAATGCTCATTAAAACCCACGTTCCACTCATCATTTATCTCTCTCTCTCTTTCGCAATCACCAAAATTCCTATTTCATTAATTCTCAGTTTAAAATTTGTCTCCTTCCCTCTCCAATCCACCATCGTATCTTCAACCCTAATTCTTTTTAGACATCAATGGCGGACCCAAAAGCAATGTACCCAGATGCTCATGGTTATTTCATCAAACCTAATTTCTATGAGGCGAAGTTGGAATTCTCATCAAGGAACTTCTTGAGGTAAATGAATTACTTGATTTCATGGGAGCTAGACCTCCAATTTATGAAGAGTTATGCAGAGAGATTTATTTGGTTGGCAAATGAAACAGAGAGAACAACTCAATAACCGCCACCATAGATAATGTAAAGATCACCATTACTCAAGAAATGGTCAGAAGGTCCATGGGATCCCAAATAGAGAAGATGCCGTGAAAAATATTTGGGATAGAGGGTCGGACAGTTGAAGACAATTTATGAGAAATTTCTTGGGATTAAGGTCCCCGACTTCAAGGTCGTTCAAGACAAAGCAATGGTGAAAACAAAGATGATATCTTCAAATCAACCCTAATGGATGTGGTCAACAAAGCCATTGATGGCAAGCAATCCTCATTTGATCAAATGGGATCAAATGAATGGAAGCAAATGCTAAGCTTGATGACCAAGGACACAACCGGGTGCATTGTCCTTCTCCACAACTTTCAATGGCGCCTCAACCTCTACTCTCAAGTTCAAAAAACAAGGTGGGAAGATGAACAACTTCGGGTTTATGAGTGGAATTCTTCATGATCTAATCCCTAAGCTCAAAACTCCTCTACCCAAGAAGTGGTGAAGACAGTGAAGCTTTCGAAACAAGATGTTTCAATGAAAGAACCTTTTCATTGAAACAAAAGAAAGGAATTGTTATGAAAAATTTGGAGATATGAGCCTTGAAAGTTTCAAAGAAGCCCAAGAAAAGATGCTTGAAGAAACAAGAATAAAGCTTGATCATTGGAAAGAGTTGATAGCATTGGCTACAAGTAGGAGAATAAAAGAGGAGTAAAGACCAATGTCAAGAAAACCGGAGTGCTAAAAGGACTGTGGTATCTCCTAGCAAGAAAAGCAAAAGCAAGGATGATCTCAGCAGTGACGGTGAAGGAACCATATCTCGATGACCATGCTAAGGATGTTGAAGAAAGAGGTGATGTTGATAGCCATAGAGATGACACCATGGAGCAAACTCATGCTTTGGTGATGCCGATGTAGACCCTCAAGAACTCAGCAACTATCAAATTGTCAAAAACACAAGATAAAGGAAAGCATCCTCTCGACGGCTATCCCTACAAAGCGCATAAATACCAGATCTAAGGTACAACCCTCCTTATCCATTCCTTCTAAAACTTTGCCAAAGAAAAGAAAACTAGAAAAGAAAGCCCCCAAAGCCAAGAAAACCAAAATAACTACCCCTTCCATTTCCCCAAAATCCACTTCTGTTAGTCCAAGAGTGGACAAGTCATCCACACCTTGACTCGGGTCATCATCGGCCATTGAAGCCATTCTTAAACTCAAAGAACCATCACAGAAGCAACCTTTAAGGGGGAACATTGATGAGAATATCCCCTCTACCCAGCCTCAACAGTTAACCAAAATCCTGAAAGCAATTGATGCTATTGAATTGGATGGAAACCCTGACACTGAAAAGGCTGTCCTTTTGTATCTTGATGATATATTCTAAGTGAAGAAGAATCTGTAATGGCCCTAGATGAACTCAGACTTAGGTTAATGAAGAAAAGAAGTGGACCAGGAGAGTCATCTAATAACCCAAAGGTGACAGCTATGAATGTAGATAGCCATACCTTCCCTTCCATTCCTGAGACTGAGCCTGTAAATGAACCTGCCCCAACTGTTGAAATTGAAAGGGGGAATCTTGATAATACTTCTAAGGTCATTCAAAGTCTCAAGAAGGTTGGAGTTGAGATTAATCCCATACTTGTCTCAAAAGGAGAATCAATTGTGAATGCTTGCAAAGGCCTTGTGCTTGATGGAACTCAAGAAAATGAGGAAGCTATGATAGCTATCCTTGAGAAAAGGTTGGCCAAAAGTGAAGTCAGGGCAGCCTTGAATCTCCTTAAATCTCAATTCAGTTCCAGTTCTCTTAATCAAAGTCTTGGCCAAACCTCTGAGTCAATCCCAACTGTTTCAACCCAACCCTCTGCACCTTCCAAGCCAACTTCTCCAATCCCTGAAAATGAACCTTTTGAAGCCTCTCCTCATAGTCCAATACTTGCTGGACAAGGTCAAGATTTGTCTGATAGTGATCCAATTCTTTCCAGTCCTGACAGCTATCCAAGCAGTTCCATTCCTCCCTCTCAAAATCAATCCTTTCTTCCCAAGAAAGAACCCTGGATGCTTAGCTGTGGCATTGATTTCTCTATTTCTTCAATCAAGACAGCAAGAAAAGGGTTAGCCCATGTGTCTCATTTTCCAGACATTGTAAATCCCTTTATCTATCCAAAATCTTAGGAACTGTCAAGAAATGGGATGATTGTAGTGGCAAGAAACCTTGCAGGGTTAGTTTTCTTTGCCTATGAAAAATGGCAAGTATCAAGAACCTCATCAACTTCCAATTTTGTTCACCAAATCCCATCATTCCCAAAGTTCATCACTCCCAATACTCTTCTTGATTGGGAAGTTCTTTTCAGCCAACTCATCTCTCCACCTCTCAATTCATGCCCGTATATGCCAAAGGGTCTAGTCTTCACCCTCTCGCATTGACCTTGCAAAATCCTTTTTCCTTTCTCTCGTTTGAACAAAAGTATGCCCTCATGCTTTTGATAAGCAAAATGGTCAACATCTTTCCCCCAACCCTTAATCCAGAATTGAGCCCTACCTTTCTACCTTCAATCACCGTTGATCCCATGAACTTCACCTCACCCAATGAAAACTCTCACTTCATGAACTTGGTCTCTATTTCGAGATCAAAGAATTCGAGAATCCATGGGCCGACCATCAAAACAGAACCAAAGCTGTTATTGATCTTTCCTCGAGACTCGACGGTGATGATGATGATGCTCCTTCAAGTCCCGATCAAGAACCTCCTATTACCATCCCATCTCCTACATTTACCAATCCTCCTCAAGCAATCCACTCATTCCTTGCATGAAGCTCAAGTCTCAGCTTCAATCACAACCAGATCAAACCATTGTGCCCATGAAGATCAAAAGAACAAGGAACAAGAAGAAACATTTGTGGGGCACAATGAGAATCGAAATGATCGGATGCCCCTTACAAGAGCTCAACTAAAGTCAAAAGAAGATGAGTTCTTCAAGTATGATGAAAGGATGTCATGGGAATGGAACAATGAGTTCTACTACAGAGGAGTAGAGCCGGGCATGAGAAGAGAACTAGAGGAAGAAAGAAATCGATTATTTCGGCTGGGCAAGAAAGAGAGGAGTTCTATGATCAACTGGCCGATGATTGATATGTAGTTTTATGGAACAATTTTTGGTGTGTTAAAACAATTTGTTTTGATTGGCTCGATTTTTGTAGTAATCTGTGAACCTTTTCATCATGAGATTAAATTCATGTATTTCAATCTCATTCTGGTTATTTGTGCTTGCTATAAATCCTTGTATTAGTTCTTCTACTATTATTTCTCTTATCAAATGTGAAAACATGTTCTAAAATAGATCTTCCTTTACCAAAAAGGGGGAAATTGTTAGGACCTAACTTTGATCAATGTCTCAGTTAGTTGGTTTTGATAAAGGAATATATATATAGAACAGGGTTTATATCAAAAGAGGAAGACTGTCAGTCATGATCCTCTTCTCTCGCCTAAGTCCATGATCGACCAAATCAAACTTCATATTCATTCTCGCATATATCCGACAATTTATGAGTTTGATAGTTATGATTCTATTGTATACAATGATTACAATCAATCTAAAACATGAATCATATTCTCTCTCTAAGCCATCAAGATCATCAAAGTGCATCTCAGTTCTTATTAGAGAACATCTCTGATAGCTAAGTCTTGTATGATCTGACAGCCATGACCTCATTCCTCTGATAGCCATCACTCTGTCTCAATCTCTGTTACCACAATCTCAACCAATGTGGAACCCGGATCTTCACAAACTGCCAAGTTCACCAATGAAGACCAATGAAGACCACCGAAGACCTTCTAGAAGCTCTCGGTTCAAGCTCACAGGCTCAAGCCGGCTCATGAAGACCTGCATGTGGACAAGTGGGACAAAGACCAGTCAAAGCTCATTAATGTAGCCAGCAGTCATATTCCAACGGCTACATTGAAGGGTATAAATAGAGGAGTTCTTCCTCTACACAAATTACTGAAAAATACTCTTTTTCACAGTCAAAAACCTTTTCCCCACACCCACACACACCTCCTGTAATTCACACACACACTCACCAATTCTTTCCCTTTAAACTCTGTTCCAAACCAAACCCTCACCCCAAAACCTTTGCCTCCACAACAAAACACCCCTTAGTGTGTTAATTCACAAAATCCAAAATCCTAAGACTGTACTTTAGGTGTAGAATTAGTTTGTAATCACTCAAGACTCGTACTTTGAGTGTATTAGTTGTTTTGTAAAATCTTGAGGCGTACTTCAAGTTGTAAAAACACTTAAGGCCGTACTTTAAGTGTATCCCTAGTTGATCGTACTAATTAGGAAGAGGAAGTTCAAGGAACTTGCCCGAATCAATCATTTGTAATTTTTGTTGATTAAAGATTATAATAAAATTGATCTCACTTGTCAAGATTGACAAGGGGTGGATGTAGGAGGAGTGAACTACGAACCACTTTAAATTCTCTCGTGTTATTACATTTTTGCAATCACATTCACACACTTGCATTATTTCTTTGTGTTTCTTGTCCTATCATTATTTCAAATCTCTCTTATTCCGCTGCACAATTCAACTATCATCTGACAGCTAAGCCAAAACCATAGCTGTCTGATCATCTGCATATTAACAAAGGGCCTTTCAGAAACTAACCTTGCAGTTTTGAGCACAAGTTTTGTTTTTAGCAAGTTAGATGCCTGTAGTTTTGTAGCCAATCTTTATGATGATGACAATATTTTAAGTATTGTAACGGATAGCAACCCCTACCACACTCTTGTTGCTGGTATTGCTACTGCCTTCCATCCAATGTAAGACAATCTTATCTCTTGTTGATTTTCTCATCTATGTGCTACACTTGAATGACATGGAAAAACTAACGGCCACTGAAAGTATGCTTCCTTCCATGCAGGAACCTCTTCTCAATGGAGTTTCACCGAGTGCAGTTAATATTTTGTTAAATTGGAGACTCTCGCTTAGGCTCAATGGTAACAAGGACAAGCTTGACACAAGCGCTGATAGCTTCTGTTGAGGTATGCCATAGTCCACGAGGGTAATTAGACATTTGCTGGATATTTACAATTTAACTTCCGGAGGTGCACATCATCCCCATAAGCTATATGTTCTCGTTTATAGTCATTATGATCCTATACTATTCGGCAAAGTTTATCACTTATCAGCATCCTTAATTTGATTTTCAAATCAATTTCAATTGACTCCTCTATATGTATGTGAAAAATGATTCTTGTGTTGATCATTGTCCATCAACCCACATACTATCCTCTCTTATTAAGATGTGAGGGCCAATTATATTCTTAACTCCAAGTTCTCATTGGACAAATAATCTACACGTATCAGCTTAGGCATTTATGAGGTAGTATTTCTCTTAGACGTGCCAGATTTTTGTCATGCTAGGATCTACACTTTATCCTTACACCCCTCTAGCAACAAATTCGGAGGTTGTTCCATGTAAACCCCTTCTTGCAAATCATTGTGAAGATACATGCTTTTCGCATCCAACTGATATAAGACCCAATAAGTAGAAGCAACTAAAGAATAAGAACCAAAAAGCAGCTCTACAATAGGATAATTTTCAGTACAATTAACACCACACACCTGGGCATTACCCTTTAGCAACTATTGTGTTTGTCATCCTTTATATATTGTTTCTATGGTCATTTTGTTGATCTCGTCGATGAGGTTATAGTTCGCCTTCATTTCTTTTGCTTGAATTGCTGGATATGCTTTTCTGTAAGCTTTTAGCCTAAATAGTCATGGCTGCGGATTATTTAGGTGGTGAATAGGCACCGTGTGGTATTTGTCGGCAATGCTGGCAAATATGGGCCTGCATTGACCACATTGCATGCACCTGGTAGTACCACCTCAAGTATAATAGGAGTTGGTGCATATGTATCTTCTGCTTTGACTGCTGGAGCTCATGCTTTAGTTGAACCTCCGTCCGAAGGGCTTGAATATACTTGGTATATCTTTCTGTTAATAGGATTTAAATGCTGAAGGTGAGGCATGTGCAGGTTCTACTGTTACTCTGCCTCTTTTTACTTTTGTCATAGCATTCAAATCAAAAGAAATTTGTCTATTTATACTTAATAACTTGGAAACGCTCTTCATGTTTTAACAAAAAAAAAAAATAGTTGAGAAGAATGCAGGTCTAGGCGAGGACCAACAACTGATGGGGATCTTGGCATCTCTGTTAGTGCTCCTGGTGGGAACATCAATGGCTTCTCCATCGGCCTCTGGGAAAGTTGCTTTGCTCATCAGTGCAATGAAGGTTACTGCAATATGTCTTCCCTCCATTGAATTATGTTTGTGTTCCTCCAGAACTTCACTACTCACACACATTGCATTCAGTGCCTGTAATTAGATTATTATCATTTTGTTCTTATTCACCTTACCAAACTCTGAATTTTCTTTTATATGTAATTCAATACGGCATCCTGACCCTTGGTTGTTGGGGAGTTTTAACGATTTAGTCACAATAAAACTTGCAGTCTCTTTAGGTTTCTAGTTCATGTTATCATGTACATTTGCATTTTCTGCATACACTTTATATTACTATTTTGATGACTATATTGTAATTTAACTAATCCTCATTAAATAAACTCTATTTTGCACGTTATGTTAGGATTTGATTTTGCAAAGCTTACAATTTAAATTGTTTTATGTTATTTGTGTCAATGTTATTTACTTATTTGAAGGGATTTGATGGCTTGCTTAAGATAAACCACATTAGTTATTATTTTTGGTCTTGTTATGCCAATTCCCAAGTAATGCATCTTCCTTCAACCTCTTTCAGAACTAGAACATAATGTATGCCATCTTCTTCTTGAGGGGCGTGAGAAGTTTGCTTTTTTTCAGGTACCCGATACCAGAACTTCTAGCGGGACAGATAATCTTTATTTTGGATAAAGCAGTTTTTTATTTATTTACGGTGTCCAGTTAATTAATTTGTTTTCTATTTGACTAATCTAAATTATTGCTCAAAGTTGATTCGAGTTACAACTAAAAAAGTGGGACTAACTTTCCACGACGGAGGGAGTAGTTTACATTTCAGCTATTACACCTGAGAACAATGTTCCTCAGCTCTTTACATCTACCTGGCAATTCATAGTTTTTTTATGAGCTGGCAAATATACTGCAGTGGATAGTGCTAGTAGAGCCAAAGTTTCATGAAGATGCAAGTAATTTAGATTGTGAAAGTGTTCTATTCGTTTTACGTATTTTTTTAGTTATTCGATTTTTCCTTTTTTTCTTTTTTTTGTTTTTTTTTCAGTTTAGTTGTGGATCCTACAAATCTCACTCATGGTTTACACTATTTTGAAGTTTATGGGATATATTGCAAAACCCCATGGCATGGCCCTCTTTTCCGTTTTCTGGTGACTATAACAAAACCTAAAGCTGTTGAAGATCGACTACCTCTAGTTTCATTTTCTGAGATATCTTTCTTTCCAGGTATTTCATGAAGTGAATGAAATAAATTTGTTGAAACTGTTCAGGTAAAACATGATCTGGAGCTAATTTGATATTGCAGCCAGCTATGGCTTACTTGCAACCCACAGATCTCACCATTACAACTACCTATGAAGTGGAGAAGTGATGCAACACTCTTAGGACCTTCTGCGAAGAGCTTTGCCTTCCAGGTGGTGGGTGGCAACACAGTGGAGTAGCAGTTGCTCAGTATTGGTCTAGTGGCAATGTGGCATAGGAAGTCATGAAGCAACTATTGTGGATTTTGAGGTGAGATTATAATTTGATCTAGTATTCTTCTCATTCGGAATTGTCAACCTAATAAAATTAGCAGCAGACATGGTTAGCCTTCAATTTGACCGGTAGTCCTTTTCCTTTATGTAGGTGGTAACATTTCAGTGTTTTTCCTCTCTCTCTCTCTCTCTCTTCTTATTTTTAAATGGTGGTTCTTTTGGTGTGCAACTCGATCATTTCTTGAGTTTGAAAGATTTGTCATTTTATTATTCACATATAGCTACAATTTTTTCTGAACGGCCAAATATCATTTTTTTTATTGTGTAGAAGGAAGGCACACCAGGGTATACAATAGCACAACAAGCAAACCCCAAAATCTCAAACAAGCATATCACTTCACTAATCACTTCACTAAGGAACATAACAACCCAGAAATATACTGCCAATAAATAAAAAAAAGATATTTAAGATTTATGTCATTCTCCTTTATTTCGTTAGGGTCACTGACGAATGACATTGATACCTTTTGCCAATGAATCAAGAAGGATCAGGTACCAGAAACAGAAAATTAAAGAGCAAAAAAAGGAAGCTGATGGCAGTATTCGTAGATCCTAATTAAAACATTTCTTCTTACTTAGTTAATCTATTTCCCACATCATTTTGCACCAATTCTTTTCCTGTCTTTTTCTCCCTTGAAATTATCTTCTTTGATCCCAACGCTTCTTACATCTGTTTTGGTGTAACAATCTATTTTAGGGGCTTCTAGTTCTCTTGCTGTAAATTCTTCTTGGAACAATCCTTCAGGGAACTGACACGTGGGTTATAAATTGGTATATGAGCTTTTTACAGACACTTTAACCTACGTTTAAAGGTGCACTTTATCTTGTTGCAGACATTAAATGATTTTTCGTAGTTATATTGTTCATTTGTGTGATCACCTTGTACAGAAGGAAAGAAAGAAAAGGTGGAATGAAAAGAACCAGGAAGAAATAACTGAATCTGTGAAGCAGCTAGCTGAGTTTGATAAGGTGTCCAATTTGGTGCTCCTTGTCATTGAACTGGTGGGGCTGTGGCTCTTGTCCCTATGTGGACTCTGCAATGGCGCATGCTTATGAATGGAACATCAATGTCTTCTCCATGTGCTTGCCGGAGTTGCTTTGCTCATCAGCGCAATGAAGGTTATTGAATTATGCTTTTCCTTCTGTTTCCCTCCTAAAACCATATCTTGACTCTCTTTTCTTGTATGACAGTCACCAATGACTTATCTTGTAGGCCGAGAGAATCACTGTGAGCCCATACAATGTAAGAAAGGCTCTTGAGAATACCTGTATTCCTATTGATTGTTTGCCTAAAAGATATGTTGTCTGTTGGAGAAGGCCTTATTCAAGCTGACTAGTCAGTTATCTTAATTAGCGTTTCTTCATTAAGCACTAGAAATATTGGTATGGTTATGTTTGATTAACATTTTCATTGTAAACCTTGTTACAGAGCATATGAATACTTTCAAAAGTCTTGTGATTTTCCATCCTTTCATTTATAAGATAAGTATCAAACAAGCTGGCAAATCAAGTGGGTTCTCTCTTTCTCTCTCTCCCCCTATCTTGCTTTCTCCTCCCCCCTCTCGAGTAAATCACTACTTACACACACAAGAGCTGTAATTAGATTATAATGATTTCAGTTGTAGCGTCGCTCATGCCAAAGAAGGAGATCGACTCCGATTGGTTCATTGAAGCTCACCCTGAGTTCGATGGCCGCGGAGCAGTTATTGCTATCCTCGATATTTTCTTAGTTGCTTATCCCATTTGAATGTTAGTTTTTGGTTAATGCTGCAATTTCAGAGAGGAAATGATGAAGGGAGTTGGATGAAGACACTAAATTTGGATAACATTTACCAAACTCTCTTCATCATTTCTTCTCCAAAGATACGTCTTGCTGCACCACAAATGTTCATGTATGAACAATGTTACTATACATTTATTAAGAAATGTGGGTGTACATAGAAAAGGGATGGGTGCAAATAGTGCCACCCATCAAATAAGTCTTCCTTGTAACGTTGATCACTTAAAGTTGTTGATCCTTTGATGGTGTGGTGTGGTAATTGTTGGTCACTATATTGTTGCTTGTTTGCAATACTGGTCAGGACCCAGCTGCAACAGGACTGCAATTGACATCAGATGGGAAGCCAAAAGTTGTAGACATTCTTGATTGGTACATTATGACAATGTTTACACTCAGAAATGAAGTTTCTGTATTCCCCCGGTAAATTTAGTCTGAAATCTTCCTGATTCTCTCATCTCTTTTTCCCCAGCACCGGGATTGGTGATATTGATACCTCAAGGTAAATGCTGATGCCGATAGTTGTATTCGTGGAGCCTCAGTTACTTCACGCACCACTGCTTCGCAGTTAATCCCTCTTTGCAATTATTGAACATTACAAAAGTTTGATTAATATGAAGTTGTTTCATTTCCATCCCCTTTTTTCTGACTCTTAAGACTTTGTAAGTTGGTGTATGCGCTTTTCACAGACACTTTAACCTCCTGTCTAAAGGTGCGCTTTGTCTTCGTGTGTAATGTTGCAGACACTGTAAGAAAATTTCTGCAATTATATTACTGTTTGTGTGTTTTATCTTGTGCAGAAGCAACATTGGTGTTCCTTGTTGATCTGTGTTTATCAAATTGCATGCTTGGGTGCATCCTCTTCATTGCCTACCTGGAGTTCGTTCTGTAGCAGTGCCAGGTGTCTCAATTTCTGCTTTTACTCGTTTCAACATTTGGTTTTCTTCATTTGTTTTCTGATATTGTGCCTCTGCTTCTACTGCATAACTAGCTAAATAAGCTGATGGTTAATTGGCATTTCATTAACATTACGTTACTATACTGGTTAGTAACTAGTTACATGTCTTCTTTGCAAAAATGTACAAATTCTCGTATCTCATCAGGCATATGCGCCGCATATCCTTCATTAACTGTGAATGTGAATATAATGGAAATGTAGTAATCGATGGGTCTCTTTACGCGATAATCATCACGTTTGGTCTCGATGCTCGCAACTGGCTTGGGAGCTTCCCCTTGAGAGTACGTGGGTATATGCTGTTATCTCTTTACGTGTGTCCTTCATTTGCATATCAGTATTTAGTTTGTCTATTCTGTCTGCACTTTAGTTTTGAGAAAGGCTTGCATGGTAGGTTGGGGGCGTATGAATATTTTCCATTGATGGCGAAGGATCTTCGTGAGTTTCTTTACATAACTGGATGGGCCTCCGTCACGAAAAGTTCGTTCCACTTTCACTTTGATGGTCAACTCAATCGAACTTTGACCATAGTTCTATAGAAACCTTTTTGACCATAGTTTTATAGAAACCTAATTATCTTTATGCAATACTAAATATTGTGATTGATACTATTCCTAATAATGAATCAATAACAATTTTTAGAACTGCAAAGAGATAATTAGGTTTTCATTATGGTCAAAATTCGATTGGATTGACCATAAAAGTCAAAGTGGAACGAACTTTCATGGACGGAAGGGAGTATTTTTCATATAGAACTGGATAGGCTTCCCCACCCCGTAGTTTTCACTTTTTGGTTGAATGTTAACGGACTTGTTCCTTTGGTCCCAAAAAATAATCCACTTCTATTTTTGAAAAGACAAAATGAAATAATATTTCAATTGCTCATCCATCCCAAAATGAGTGGCTACTTCAATATTTTTAGAGACAATTTAAGTATTTTTAGTGAAAATGTAGATAAATACCCTTTAAGACAGAAAAAAAAACTGAGATAACTATCAATAGCACTTTCTAAACGGTTTTGCTTCATCATGCAGAATGTTATTGACAAGATGTACAAAGGTGGAGACTGAGACCTTGCCGCTAATCTATTTATAACATTATTATTGATGAGGTCTGTCCAATGTGACCCGGACGTATTTGTACCCTTGATTAATTCTATTTCTTTTTTGTACATATATTTATTGGTAAAATAATTGAAAGACCCCATCATCGAAGTCCAAGTCAGTGTAGATGCTATGAAGTTTAAAATGATGAATTTGGATGAGTTTTATATACTATGTCCATGCAACATATTGATATAAATTGTGTTTTTTTTTTTTTGTTAGTTACTGTCATGAATATAAAGGAGAGCATTTGATTTTTCATCAATGTTGACGAGACCATTTACTGTCATTTTGCCCTGTGTTTGGCTAGGTTTTTTTTCCCCACACCTTTTAGTACGATTAATTAACAAAATACTTTCTACTTCTTCTAAAATGAATTATCTTTTTATATTTAAGTGTCACTATTAAGAAGTTGATTTTTTTATTGTAAAAATTCATAAATATTTTTTAGATTTCCGGTCTTTCATTTCGAGACTTGTACAATCTTTGAATATACTCTGCATGCACCAATCGATTCCTAACTTTGTGTTGATATCAAATATCTCCTTTTTTAAGCCTTATTTTCTACCTTGAGGAACATCGTTCTGTTCTTAACAGAGTAGGCAATATTTTTGTTGTCCAATTAGAGACCAATTTGATATCATTTAATCTGAATTTAGAATGTTACATTTTGCTGCAAATCTGGTAAAATGAATAAAGGTCATAAACACTTTGAGGCATCTTTACTTAGTAACAAGTTTGCAGTACTAATGTTCACTTGTGCTCATTTTTTTTTCTTTTTAGCTTCTCCTGTAGAAGTTTTTCTCAGAGTGGTGACATGTTCTCATATCCTTGTAGGGTATGGTATTAACACTATATACTTCTAGGTATTTCATGTTTCTATCCCCATAATATCCTAAATTCTCAATAATCTATGGCTTAAATTTTTGAGTCGTAGAATCATCATTACTTGATCATGGGAGCTTATTTGTTTTTTTTTTTTTTTGATTTTTGTTTCTGTCACTGCAATATAGGCCTGACAGAGCTGGGCTGGATAGTTTGTCTCTCTACAAAATGAAATGGATATGCTGGGTACAGTGGGCCTTCCTGTACCAAATTTAGATGCACGCTTAAAATCTGTTCCTGAAATGGGATATTCCTTACCCTCAGGGTATTTCAAACGCGATGACCTCACTAATGAGGTTTTGGTTGATGGGTGGCTCCACACAGGTTTGTTTCTTCACATAGTCTTTTAATTGGTTTTAATCTCACTCATTAACTGTATCTATATTATAAGGACTTTGCTGGAACCAAAATCTCTTTATTTGCTATTGTTCTACTTTCTCTTATATAACAATTTTTTTTTTTCAATAATGGATATGGGTATATGGAAATAGCGTCGAGTCTTTTCTTGTTTTTGTTTTGTTGCGAACCCAAATAAGCAAGTTGTTGAACGTAAGAGAATGATGTATCACTGTGTGAAAATCCCAAGGTTAAAGAATACATACTCGGAGACTGAGCAGTTCTCTTTGGAACTGTCTTGCACATCTTTCTCTTTTCCTTTGAAAGATCGAGAACATATTTCACTTCCTTGGTCCCAAAAATAATCCACTTCTATTTTTGAAAAGTTAACCTAGAACAATATTTCAATTGCTCATCCAGCCCAAAATAAATGTCTACTTTAATACTTTTAGGGACAATTTAATCATTTTTAGTGAAAATGTACATAAATACCCTTTAGGATGGAGGGATAATAATTAGTTCATTTCAATTAACTTTAAAAAACTCAATGGCCGGAAGAAAATTGAGATAACTATCAATTGCCTCTTTCTAATCGGTTTTGCTTCATCATGCAGAATGTCATTGACAATGAATGTACAAGGATGGAGACTAATACCTTGCCTCTAATCTATTTACTCCATTATAATCGACGAGGTTCGTCCAATGTGACCCGAACGTATTTGTACCCTTGGTTAATTTTATTTATGTTTTGTACACATATTTATTGGTAAAATAATTGAAAGGCCCCATCGGAGTCCATGTCAGTGCAGAATTCTAATACTATGAAGTTTAAAATGGCGAATTTGGATGAGTTTTAGATACTTTGTCCATGCAACTTAACACATTGATAAATTGTGTTTCTTTTTCGTTAGTTAATGTCCATACAAACACATGAATATATATCTAGGAGAGCATTTGATTTTCCACCAATGTTGACGAAGCTATTTACTGTCATTTTCCCCTGCATTTAGCTGGATTTTTTTTTATTTTTTTTGTTTCACACCTCTTAGTACGATTATGAGTGCCAATCAAAAAATAAGAATAATGATAACAAAATACACTCTCCTCTTTTTGAAATGAATTACCTTTTTATATATAAGTGTCACTCTTAAGAAGTTGATTTTTAATTGTAAAAATTCATAAATATTTTTGTTATCTAATTTTAAAAGCTTTAGTTTTGTAAATATTAAATAAAATATGAATATTTTTTTTGGTAAAATCTCATTTAGATACGTTTGTGGTAAAAAAAAAAAATCATTTAATTATGGGATCGTGGAAAATAAAGGTCACTTAATTTGGGATAGAATGTACGAAGGGCACGCGTTAGTAATATCAATAATTTAAGTGGGATGAATGCATACTTATCCTAAATAATATTCAAAATTCAAGTGGATAAAAAATAGGTTAGTTTGAGCATGTCATGTCATTATGTAGACTATAGATTCTTGTCATGTGGTTATGAGAAATTAGAACATTTTGTTTTATGTTCTTCAGGTGCTTGCTAAGAATTTGTTAACACAGAGAAACAAAATCAGAATTCTCCATCCTGTTATTCAGGCAAGTTTAAATCAATAATGGGAAAATTTCGTTTTTTTCCATCGTACTTTGGAGCGTGTTTCACTTTTACCATCAAACTTTATTTTTTTCATTTTTACCATCATACTACAAAAATGCCGTCATTTTATACCCAAATATGCTATTTATACCTAAATTTATTTCATTTTTATTGTCATTTTATAACCAAATTTGATATAAAATGACACTATTGTTTGAAGTATGATGGTAAAAATGACACTCTTTAACACAAAGATTGACATTTTTTTACACTAAGATCGACACTCTTTTTCATTTAGACACTTAAAAGATACACACACGGGAACTCAAACACACACACACACTCTTTTACCCAACCACTTGCACATTTATACACTAACAATAATCTGCACTTTCCTAAAATGAAAATGGAACCCACTTCTCTCTACTCACGACCATTACCCACATACTCCACTTTCTCTCTCTTACCCAACCATCTACACTCACAACACATCACCTTTTTCACCTTTTACCTTAATTCTCGCGCCAAGCCAAAAAGTGCGCATTATCCCGAGACGGAGGGAGTATTATATAATATGCTTGGCACTTCTTTTAAACTAGTTGAGATTAAAACTTAAAGAAAAACTTTGATATATTGACGCTACTAACACATGCACTTTTTATATTAAAATAACCCTCTTACATACGTGCATTGACACTCAATAACACACATGTCACTCAAACACAAATGTACTGTCGACACTTTTTACACTAATAGTGACACTAAATAACACATGTAGCGACACTATTTTACATTAATACTATCACTTATATCCTAATTTTACACTACCACTAACTCAACAGTTTGTCACCCTTTGTGGCCCTAACAAGTTCATTATCTTTTGTAAAATCAATTTCTTAGCAATAACAAATGTTCATGATGTAAGCAAATTTAATTTACACGTGGTCTTTAGGTGTAGTCTTGCAATCAGTAAGAAATATATAGAAACCTACCTAGTTTGCAACTCCTACTAGCGTGTGACCGAATGTAACAATCCCAAATTTGATGACTTTGACTTATAGAGCAGCAACAGGTGACGCGAGACAAAGGCGACCGAGAAAGCGGGAGTGAGGCAAAGGTTGAGTGCGATTTAAAAACCCCATTTTTCCTCGTCTTAAAAAAAACTTATTTTTAATAAGACCAACTCTCTTTCGAAACATAAAAATACCCTAATGATTTCTGAAAAATTATAAAAAAGAAACAATTATCAGTGAGAGCAAATTTAAAGTGTCAAATTTTTATATAAATAAAATAAATAATAATAAAAGGCAGCTATTTAAGATACTAGTACATGTGCCCGTGTCCGAGGACACGGTTTTTTTTTTTAATTAACATAAATCTCCTAAGATACGCCCGCAGTGTCTGGGTCACGTGAGATTTTTTTTTATATATATCTTAAAAAAAAAAAACATGTATGTCGCACGACATACAAAGGTGGGAGGGCAAAACAGGAAAGAGAGTGAATAGTGAGGACAAAAGAGTCATTTTCGCCCGTATAACTGTTCACTCAACTGTTCCAAAAGCACCCTTCATTTGTACTATAGATAACTAAATAGAAATTAATTATATGCACCAATTGGATTGTGAGTTTAGTACTTGGGCTTTTAGAATCAGATAGGCCCATACAAATAGGGTTACTGCTTACGGAAAACGCTACCTTCTAAAACGGTCGTATTCCTTCCGTATATAAACCCTAAGCCCTCGCTCTTATTCATTCCCAACTCCGTTCCCGATCATTTCCTCTCCTCTCTCTCCAGATTGCGACTGGGCAGAACCCTAAGCCCTACGTCGCATCATTTTCTTAAAATTGACTACGGTCACTTTCGGAGATGCCAGGAAATTGTATCAGAGCACTCTTCCGATTCCGATTAAGCCAAAGCTCGATTGAGGTAATTTCTCATCTCTCACTCCGTTTTGATTTCTCCGATGAAAGGGAAAACTAAGAAAAAAGTTTTCACGCTCTCTTCGATGAGTTATATTTGCGTGTGCGCGTGTGTGTGAATATTGAACTAAACTAAGAAATTCACTGGAACAATAATAAGTAAGACAATCGATTTTTCAATTTTTGTTGCTCATTTGAATTAGGGTTTATTTTGATCTTATAAAATTACTTGGAATTTGTTTTTTTTTTTTAATTTATGAAATTTGGATTGAATTTAATTGAATTAATTCTTAGTTTAATTCAATCATGATAATAAGATTTCTCGTTGACTGATCTGCAATTTGTTTAGACTTGTGTTTGACCTGACCTGACCTATACACGCTTGATATTTTTTTTTCTTGTTGCTTCTATTTTTTTTACTTACAAAAGTAAACATCCAAAGAAATCCAATTGGCCTGCTTGTATGAAGCTAGTGCCCAAACATGTGTATTACTTCAAGTACCAATTCATTCCTCAGATGATATTTCTGAACAGTTTGTTTATTTACCTTTAAGTCCTCATAATTGTGAAGAGGCGTTCCGGTTCACAAGCAGATCTAAACATGTAATGGTATACATGTTTTTTTAAGTCCTACTGATGATCTAGGTGAGAATCAACTTTTTATGAAGGCAGAAGTATCTTCAGGTTCAAAAACTAAACTTATATTTATGATTCATTAACATTGAAGAAGTCTTAACTGATATAAGACCATCATCTGTCCCTTAACCAGCTTGTGCTAAAATTGCTGGCACTTGTTGCTGTACTGTGGATGTTGATCCCAAAGCCACCCTTGTTGAAAAAGCAACATGATGAGTATGAAGCCTTTCTCCCTTATTGTTTTCCATCTCTGTTTTGTTTACTTGTGACCATGACATTCTCTTGCAGATACATCAAGGCCAAGCGTACGCGCCACTTCAGAATATTGACGACGATTTTGAATTGGAATCTCATAATGATTCACATGGGAATGAGGAATTCAAGTTAGTGAAGTTTTCATGCATCAACTGATACATACTACTGAGTTAGTTATAGGCGTTGTGTCTAATACAGATTCGTACCTGCGTTTGTGGCCCATGAGGTATGAAGCCTTTCTCCTTTATTGTTTTCCATCTATGTACTGTTTACTTAAGGCCATGACATTCTCTTGCAGAGACATCAAGGCCAAGCGTACACGTCACTTCAGAGTATTGTCGACGATTTTGAATTGGAGTCTCATACTGGTTCAATGGGAATGAGGAATTTGAGTTAGTGAAGTTTTCATGCATCAACTGATACATACTACTGAGTTAGTTATTTGCATTAGAGCCTATTGTTCCAAAATACATAAAATTTAAGATGGTTGACCTACAAGTTATAATCCATGTCATATCCCTACTAGTACAGCCTTTCCTTATGACATTATTCTCATCAATGCCTCTGTGTTTCATTATGTTATAATCTATTGTTTGATGTGTAACACTATCATACTTATTCTGCATCATGGCTCATGCAACCATCTCAAACAAAGGCACACCTGATTGTTTGATGTGTAACATTCTCATACTTAATTTGCACATGCAACCATCTCAAACAAAGGCACACCTGACTGTTGTTGACTCCCCAAGTGAATGTCTGTTTATTCTCTTCCGTATTTTTTATGAGGTACAATTACATTTATTTTGTGTGTGTTTGTTTCAGGAAGGCATTGTAGCAGTGTTTTTAGACAAACTTGCCAAGTGGACCAAGAAGATCGAAGGTTGTAGGCTAGGCCATTTGTGGTTAGTAGTGGCCAGGTAAATTGATGTTGTGAAACAACAAATTTCCTTTACTTAATGGTTGTTAGAAATCAGTTCTTTATTTAGAATGATGTTGTGTGTGTTTGTGGGCGTATGTGTGTGTGTGTATTTATAAAAGAAAACCTAGAAGCTTCAAAACTCAGTCTTTGAAATTATGTCAAGTATCAAATTGATACCCTGCTATACATTTCTCGAATTGGATATGTTTGATAGAATCTGGAGGTTTCACCAGGAATTATGTCATGATTAGTCTCCAAGAGAACAATTGCCGGAGGTAAACACCTTTATGCTTGAAAGTTTGGATGGTAACTACTTTAAGTTGCTGCCTCTTTTTTTGTTAACCCAAGTTATTAATGTTATTGACATTGTTGTCCATGGACTTTGTTTTTGTTCTTTTCTTCTTTTCCTTCTCATTTTGTGTCTATTTCCAGTTCGTGAGGAGATCTGGCAACCTTCCACCGCGATTAGTTTCATGCAGGTTCTTGACTTCTCTTACATGCTTAGCTATCTAACTAATGTTATACAGAGTAATTGTTATTACAGTATAAAAAAATATTAACTTTTTTGTCGACTTGGTTAGGCATTACTAGGTTAATAAGACTGGATCAAGATGTGATTTTATTTTTCTTACTTGAAGCTATGAACTTAAGCATGAAGTCGTTGTGTTATCTTGTGCAGTTTCTGCTTTTTTCTTCCTTTGGTCTGGTACAAGAGTAATGCATAAAGTAATAAGTGAATGACTGATTTTATGAGCTAGGTTTTCGAAACTATTGTTGCATCAAAGTCTTTTCCATCAGCATTTGATCATATTGTAGTGTCTCGAAAAGAAAAATGAAGTCGGAGTAGATCAAGTAAATTTGTGACAAATAGCTGAATAAAGTAATGTATGTCCTCTACCTGGTCTGTTCTCGTAGTCTAAAAGCACCGTTCAATAAATTATTCATGGGTTACGGGAGAGAAGAATGAAGATGACATTTTTCGGACATGCTTAGTTTCATCGAGACAATGAAATTATATGTGTGGTTTGGACACTAATTTGTATGTGTAGTTTAATTTGAAAGGAACAAGTAATTTTAGAGCATTGGTGTACGATTTTATGTTGAAGGTACAATTTTGTGCCGTTTTCACCCATAATCTCCCCATTATTTTTCTGCATTCTCTCATATTATATGCTAAGCGGAAAATTTGTCTTGTTTTAATATTGATGGCGAGAATGGCATCGGCTAGGTAGTGGAAAAATATGATACAAGTACTTGTTAGTTTTGGTATAATTGTACAACTCCACTAGTCATTTTTTAACTTCAAAGTAACTCTATTTCCCGTGATGGACTCAAGCCGCATCCATTTTGTAAAATCTCCCTTTCTTGCTTACTTTTGGAAGCCTATGATGTCATTTTCAATTTTGTATACTATGAGAACTAATGATTTTACTTAACTAATGAACAGATCCTTCAACCAGTGGATACTTTCAATGTAAGGGGTCACCATGCTTTAATAGCATTTAATTCTGTGAGAGGTTTATCATCGAGGTATGGACATGAGTAGTTCAACATTATATGCGACCTATGAATTTCGGTTTTACGAAGCCATGATCTCAACAGTTTGGTAAATCCCCTTGTATTTATCATTCGTGGCTTCCTCTCGTGTGTCTCTAATTGCTCAATTTGAAAATAAACTCATTTTGGTTGTAGTTCAATATTTAATTTTTCGATCTATAAGTATATTCTGTCTATTACTCCGTACTATGATGGTAAAACATGAATTTCGTGTTTAGGGAAACTTTGCAAAAATGCGAAAGAAGATGTATTAACTTTCAACATTTACGGATAGCATATTTGAACTATTAGAATTTATACAACGGTAATAGAATTTGAGATCTTTGAAGAATCTTTGAACTAAAAATATCTTCTTCATGTCTTTTTCCTTCCGTTTGTCCAAATATTCGGTTTCCCTTCATGTTTAGTTTTACATCACATCACAGAAAAGATAATTATCCTCATCCTCTAATGGTCTATCTAATCTCTGTTGGTCAGAAGTCTTCCATTTCCTACTTTATCTCAAACACTTGCAAGTTTTATTTCGATTATTTATGTCAATGATTTGTGATAAGGTTCTGCATATCTGCTTGATTTCTAATTTTCTTTGTTTATTTCTCGAAATCTTTTTATTGTATATTGCATGTAGCTATTGTTTATAGTTTTTCATAAATAATCGGCATTTGGTTAAATGTTTGTTTACGTATTATACTACCTTGGTCAAAGATATGATTCGACCTTTGATTTTTTTCAGTTCTCTTATCAGTGTCACCTAAGTGTGCGGTTGCTTGGCCAAATTGATTCCTAGACTTGATCTACTTTACGAAATTTCGCTTGCTTGGTTCTGTGCAAAGAGCAAGATTGGCACTCGTTTAAGGGTGGAGGTATTATGTACATTAAACTTATGGACTTAAATTATGTGGAGAACAATGCATGTGTAGAATGCCTCAATTTTTAACAATATTTGCTTTATTTTGTTTTGGTTACAAACAAGAAGAAAGCATGTTGATCTATGTAGAGGATTATCAAGTAGTAGGCGGTGAGCAGGACATTTTAATTGATTCTGGTGGTGTAATATGATCCATCCTATCAAAAGGTAGAACACTATTTCCAGATTCTGGTTTCTCTGTGTGAGGATAGGGACCATGGGGTGCAGGGTGAGGTCCCTTACGTTATTTGGAGTTCATTCAATTATGATATGATGGCTAGCATTCTTAAGAAGCATCTGGTTAGAATATTTCTCATTTACTTCTCTTCTGCCCTCTTATACGATTATGTGTGCCAATCAAAAAATTAAGAATAATAATAACAAAATACTCTCTTTCTCGTTCTAAAATGAATTACCTTTTTATATTTAAGTGTCACAATTAAGAACTTGATTTTTAATTGTAAAAATTCATAATTCAAAGTGGATAAAAAATAGGTTAGTTCTAGCATGTTTTTTTTTTTGTTTTGCAACTACCCAAAAAGAATGAGGACATATATGTCTAAATAATTACTTAAACTAAATGAGTTTACATATTATAATTACCGGTGATTATAAGTTAAAAAAATATTATTTTTACTTTTGATATTTCATTTAAGATTTTATGTTAAACTATAAATATTTTTGAAATATCCAATTCAATATATGATTATTTTCTAAAATATTATGTAAAATTTTAAAATATAAATAAAAGTAATAAGGAATGAAGTTACTAAATTATTAAGTGAATTTTCAAACATGAAATTTTCGTAAGTTAAGGAGTGATGGTGTAAAAAAGTGTCAGTGTTAGTGTAAGTGTTAGTGTAACAAAGTGTCATTGTGAATAGTGTCGGTACATGTTTTATTTAGTGGCAGTGTTATTGTAAAAAAGTGTTAGTGTCAGTGTAACAAATTGCCAGTGTAAAAAGTGTCACACACAATGTGAAGAGTAAGTGAACGTATTATTAAGTGTCAGTTTAAAAAAATGTCAGTGTTAGTGTTAAAAAGTGTCCGTATAAAAGAGTGACAGTGTAAGATAAAAAAGTGTAAGTGTTAGTATAAAAAAGTGAGAGTGCATATATTATTAATTGTCATTGTAAAAATGGTTTTACTTAAGTTTAGAAAAAACGCGTTTTTTTTTATAATACCAACTCGCTTTTTTAGATAAGAGAAAAAGAGTTTTGTTTTGCGCGCGACGTTCGACAACAATCGCTCCATTCGGCACTCAACCCCTACTCTCCCACATTGCCAACAATAACAACAACAACAACAGACTGATTGAGTTTCCTTCCTGCACAAAAGTTGGTAGGTTTATTATAGGTGAATTAGATAAGAAATACTCCCTCCGTCCCGCTAGAAGTGTCACCCTTTTAAGGGTGGCACGCAAATTAAGGAAAAGTGTGGGAAGAAAAAATGTTGTGAGTGTAATTTGAAAATAGGAGAGAGAATTAGTGGAGGAAATAGTAAATTTAAAAAGTGTTGTGAGTGTAGAGGAGAGAGAATTAGTGGAGGAAATAGTGGATGGGATAATAGAATATTAATAAAACATTTCCTTTTTAGGAAAGGTGACGCTTCAAATGGGACACCATTTTGAGTAAAAAGTGACACTTCTAGCGGGACGGAGGGAGTATACAACAAACCTAATTTGAATAGCAGTAGGCCAATAGCCATAAAACTAATAGGAAAATAAAATTTGAACGGTATAAACCGAGATACGAACATGGGCTTGTCCGAGCTGGGCCCAATTGGATTGGGCTATGAATATTATCTAATAACCAAGTATCAGGGCCGAGTAAAGTCTTCCTTGAATGCCGAGGAACATTTACCTCGGCCTTATGTCACCATGCTTGGGCCGTCATGTCGCAAGTGACGAGGAGAGAAAAGTTCTTACCTCGGCATTTCATCACCATGACGAGGAAACAAAATCATTTACCCCGGCATATATACATGTCGGCCAATCACCAAATGACGAGGAAACAGAATCATTCATCTCGGTCTATTTGCCAAGGCTGAGGTAGAACATTCATGTTCCTCGGCGTTCCGGCTAGCAGATTATACAGTCCTTATACAACAAGGATTATACATTCATGATTTAATCAGGATTGTAACCAACTACACCACTTCAAGTCAAACATGGACTCCTTAACAGATATAATCCTCATAGGATTACATCTTATCTTTTTACAAGTTTACTTCAACATGGATTCTATCAATCCATCCCTATAAATACAAGCCCCATGGCTCATTATTAGGTACGTTACTTTTTACATTGGGGAAACTCTGTCAATTTGTTTTCTCATATACAAACCGTGAACTTACTCTCACGCCGGAGGGCCTTTAGCCGGATCCGCCCCGGCTTAGTTTACGTGTTTTCTCTTATTTTCGGGCCTTGCAATCAAGGAGCAATCATCGCTTGGATTTGGGCATTTTTGACGATTTTGGCATCATCGGTGGTTCCATTGCCGGGAAATCGATTCAAACACCCTTTGTTTGGCCTGGAAAGTGCTCGCTAAAAGCCAATTCTCTTGCCGGAATTTTTCTCTCATTGAACGGAATTTCTGGAAAACGTTTGGGCTCTGTTCTTGAAACCGCCGGAATCTGCAAATTTTAACCGGAATTTGCCCAGATTCCGTTGGAGGCGTTTTTAGCGTGAAATTCCGCCCCAGTTTTGGCTTGAAATTTTTGTTGGAAAAATCACAATTGGCTGCTTGCTTGTGGTCAAATTTTGCCTTACGTTTGGCCATAAATCCGGATCTGTTGAAATTGTGATTTTTGGAAGATTTTTACTTGGTAATTTGTTGTTAGACTTACAATGGACAGACAGTTTACTAGTGTTACGGTTGAGGACCCAACCCAAGTGAATGGGGGGAACACTGGAGCCGAGGAGTTGCCTCCTCCTCCTCCTCTACCTCAGCCAGATGCCCCTCCTCCCTCGCCGCTGACCCTTCGTTCCATGGGTCGGGCGAATGCGAGGAGAGGTCTTGAGCTTCCTCGTCCTACTCGTGCTCGAGGAAAGCAAGGAGGAAGGAAGAAAACAAAGAATGCCGATGCCGGTCAAGCAGGAGGATCTCAACCCGTTGACCGACGCTCTTTGTTACATAAACAAATGGAGACACTGCAAAGGATGTATGAAACACAAGTTGCTCTTTTGCAATTAGACCCGAGATCATTCCATGGCTCCATTCATTATGCCATCTATGGGCAACCCCACAGTAAGGGAACAAGGTGAGCAACAACCTCCTCCTCGAGGCCGGGGACCTACCAAGGCAAGCCCCGGGATTCTCCTCATCCTCGGCATGATGGCAGAAGAAGGCTCCGGTGGTCGACACGAGAAGCCACTTAACTCCTAGGGAAGAGGAAGTAAATTCCGGGGACCTAAGAACGAGACTCGGCTTGAACAGACGCCTATCCCCGCTCGTCTTGTCATGGCACCTAGGCATCCCACGCCACCTCGATCTCGTCGACCAAATTCTCCTCGACCTCGTCGGCCAAGTTCTCCTCGTCCTCGGCATCGAGAATTTGCAAGGCCGAGGACACCGAGCCGTACGGGATGATACTTGGCGGTCAAGACACGGAACTAAGGCGTGACAAAGCTCCTCTAAACGGGACGGCCACCGAGCGTGATGCGGAGCACGGCGGGGTGAACAATCGTACCAAAGATAAATCAATCAGAAGCTCCCAACGAAGCACCCGCTCAAGCAGCGACAAGGGAGAGGAGACCAAACAATGGGAGCTGTTGAAGCAAAGGCTAGATGACATGGAGATGGGAAAGAAATACAATGACGATGACTATGACTATGACTGGGACACCCGTCCGTTTTCCTTGAGGATAACTTCTGCACCTCCTAATCCTCACCTCAAAATCTCGAATTTTGAGAAATATAACGGAACCACAGACGCCAAGGACCATGTGCAAAGTTTTGAACAAACCATGAATCTCCTCACTACCGGTGATGACTTGCTCTGCAAAGCTTTCGCGAGCACCTTCTCCGGAACAGCTTTGACCTGGTTCCGTGAGCTTAAGAAAGGTTGCATCGATTGCTGGAGGGGCATGAGGAGAATGTTCTTAGACCACTTTGCTACTGCAGGTAAGAGGAAGATGAGATTGGCTGACTTGGCCAACATTGAGCAAGGAAAGGGAGAGACCACCCTTAGCTATTACAACAGGTTCCGAAAAATGGCAGACCAAGTTGAAGAGAGCCTCGTGATAGGGAGGTCATAGTCTGTTTAACTCAGGGTTAAAATGCGGCCCCCTCATTTATGAACTCTCGGCCAGGAACCTAAATCCAAGGCCGATTTATACAAGGTGGCTTATGCCATTTCCATGGGCGAAGACAAAACGAAGAAAAGGGGAGGCGACAAGACGGAACTGAGGCGGCTAAAGCCCACGAGAATGACAATGGGAGCGGCGAGGGTTCCCGAGGGAAAAATAGAACAAGGAGCACTGAAAAGCTTGAATTTACCCCCTTACAAAACCCATCTCCGAAATCATGCGGTTGGTAAACCTTCCTCCACCCCGTCCGTGACCGACAAGCCAAAATTCCCTCGTAACATGAACAAATACCGTGATTTTCACAAAGACAACGGGCACACCACTGATGGCACATTGGGCCCTCAAGAAAATAATCCAAAAATGGGTCGACGAGGGAAAGTTAGATCGTTATGTCATGAAAAAAGACAACAAGCGGAAGCGGAAGGAAGAGGAAAGTGAAGATGACGACAAAAGTGAGGATGAAGACCGCAGGCCTCCTAGGGCCAAGTTGCATGTGATAAGGGAATAGGTAACTTCTACCAGAAAACTAAGGGACCAGATCCACGAGCTGAGCAAAGTATACCATGTTCTGCTTGGATCCATAAAGCGAAGAGGTCATTAGCTTCTCTCCCAATGAGTTGGGTACAGGCCGAAGCGGCTCGTGAACAACCCTTGGTGATAAAGGGCAGAATAGACAATGTTGAATCCGAAAGACTCCTCGTTGACACGGGGGCCTCCAGTGACATCCTATATTATTCAGCCTTCCAACAGATGGGCTTGAAAGACACCATGTTGGAACCTTATCATGGAAGGCTAGAAGGATTCACCAATCACAAGGTGGGAGCCAAGGGAACTGTGGAGCTGGAACTTGAAGTCGGTGATCATCCCTTCCTAGCCAAAGCCACAGTCAATTTCGTAGTCATGGATTTGACTAGTGATTACCATGCGATCATAGGCATTCCAAGTCAAGCTAAACTTGGGATGGTGGCCTCACTTCCCCACCAACGAGTAAAATTCCCCACTCGGGCAGGGATTGGATGTGTGAGGGCCACCCCCCAAAGACTTCTTGGAACATGTCGTAAAGAGCAGAAAGAAATCCAAAAGTGTGGAGATAGATACCCCTGAGGAAAACATCAAGATCTCAAAGTCTCAGAAAACCACCGAAACTAGCTCCAGAATGAGCTATATTCGTGAGGTGCTTGCAGATGACCAAGGCATAGTCCTACCCGTACCTGTGGAAGAGCCTATGGTCCAAGAAATTGCAGACGACCTAGGCATAGTTCAGCCCGTATCCGAGGAAGACCCTGTTCTCTTCAACGGCCAGAACTCGGGGGCCAACCACGACCTAGGGAAGGTCAATCTCCCCGATGTTGATAAACTTATGGAGGAAGAAGGCCTCAACGTGAACGACAACGAAAGGAGAAGAATTAGAGAAATCATTATCGAGTCTCTAGAATTCTGTGACGGTCCTGAAATGAAGCCTGTAGATGAACTGGAAGAGGTGGTCATCAATCCTGACTATCCTGAACAAAAAATCAAGCTCGGGGGCCAATTATCTCCAGAAGAGAAAGAAAAAATCATCTCCCTTTTGAAAAACAGTCTTGACGTCTTTGCTTGGAGAGTCGAAGACATGAGGGGGATCAATGAAGAAGTAGCCCTCCACCGCCTGGAAGTTGATCCTTTAGCAAAGACTATCTCCCAGACAAGGAGAAATTTTGCAAGGGACAAGGAGGAGGCTATAAAAGAGGAGGTGCAGAAATTACTTAGTGCCAGAATAATTCGTGAAGTCAAGTACCCCGTTTGGTTGGCCAATGTAGTTATGGTGAAAAAGCAAAATGGGAAATGGCGTATGTGCATAGACTTTACTGATCTAAACAAAGCCTGCCCCAAGGACAGCTATCCTCTTCCTAGAATTGACAAGTTGGTTGATTCCATTGCTGGACATCAAACTCTCAGCTTCCTAGATGCCTATTCAGGCTATCATCAGATAAAAATGGCGGAAGAGGACATTGAGAAGACGGCCTTCCAAACACACAGGGAAATGCTGTTACATCATGATGCCTTTTGGGCTCAAGAACGCGGAGTGCTACATACCAACGAATGGTAAATCGAGTTTTTGCCAGCCAAATAGTTCGCAACATGGAGGCTTATATTGATGACATGGTCATAAAGACCAAGGAAGGCAGTCACGTTCCCGACCTGCAAGAGACAATTCACAACCTCTGAGCTAATAACATGAAGCTAAACCCAGTAAGTGCGTGTTTGGAGTAACGGCCAGGAAAGTTCCTAGGCTTCATGGTATCTCAAAGAGGATCGAAGCAAACCCCAAAAAAATAAAGGCGCTCGTGGATATGAAGGAACCTACTACCATCAAGGAGGTTCAAAGACTTAATGGAAGAATCGCGGCCCTTGGAAGATTCATCACCAAATCATTGAAAAGTCAACGCCCTTCTTCAAGGTATTGAAGGGCACCAAGAGCTTCTCTGGACTCCCGAATGCTCTGAAGCATTCCTCCCGGTTGAAGAAGTACTTGGGTTCCCTCCCTTGCTTAGCGATCCGACTGGGTGAGATGCTATACGTCTTCCTAGCCGCTTTGATAATCGTCCTTGTTGTCTTAGTTCGAAATGATGAAGGAATTGAAAGCCCGTCTACTATGTTTCTAAGGCACTGTCGGCGTGGAAGCGAGATACTTCAATGTGGAGAAGATAGCGTACGCACTAGTCATTGCATCGAGGAAACTACGTGCCTATTTTTCTGCACCTCCTATCACCGTGTACACAAACGAACCGTTGAAGAAGATACTACATAAGTTGGACGGCTCGGGCGTCTCCTTGGTTGGTCTATCGCTCTCACTGAGTTTGATATCACTTACCAACCAAGGAAGACACTCTGGCACGGCCTTTGGTTGACTTCATGGTTGAGGCGCCTTTATGGGTGAGCATCTCCCCACCTCTAGGAAGCAAAACGCACCGAGAGGATAAAGACTCTCCCATTGAACTCCCATCCAATTGTTGGATCACGTATACGGATGGATCGGCCACAAAGGAAAGAAGCGGAGGCTGGAATTGTACTAGCAAGCCCAGAAGGAGAGTTTACTACTCAAGACGCCATCCGTTTCAAGTTCCCTGCCTCCAATAATCAAGCGGAATATGAAGCTCTGATATTTGGCATTGAATTAGCCTCCTTCTATGGAGCAACTAAGGTAGCGGCCTTCTGCGACTCCCAACTCGTTGTCAAACAAGTAAAGGGAGAGTATAATGCCCAAGATCCCATCCTTGCCAAGTATAGAGACCTGGTCCTAGATATGACGAAGAAAATGGAATTTTTCGAGCTCAAACAAATTGGCAGGGAAGATAACCAAGTCGCAGACGTTCTTTCCAAACTGGCAACCATGGATGTGTCTAAGACCAGTCCATATGTAGTTTATGCCGAGGAACCTGCGTACGAAAGACTACAAGTCATGCTCTTAAATGGAGAGGATAGATGCTGGATCGATGACTACATTGAATACATTGAGAATGAGAAACTCCCTGAAGATGAAGCTCAAGCTAAACTCATCAAGAAGAGGTCTCCAAGGTTCGTGGTTATAAGCGGAGTCCTCTACCGAAGATCTTTCACGAAGCCCCTGCTAAGGTGTGTCTATCCCAAGGAAATTCAGAACCTCTTGGCAGAAGTACATGAAGGCGTTAATGGCGGGCACCCGGGGGCCAGAACCTTAGCTGACAAGATCATACCGCTAGGTTACTACTGGCCAAACCTGAGGGAAGACGCGCACGCCTATGTTCGAAAATGTGACAAGTGCCAAAGGTTCTCTGACATTCCTAGACTACCGGCAGTCGAGCAAACACTCGTGATACCTACGTGGCCATTTGATATGTGGGGGATCGATATCATCGGACCCTTCCCTCCCGCCCGTGGTAATTGCAAGTACGTGATAGTAGCTGTTGATTACTTCTCCAAGTGGATAGAAGCCAAGGCATTAGCCAAGATAACGAAGAGAACGCGATCAACTTTGTCCATGACAACATGCAGTGCGGTTCGGCCTTCCACATACAATTGTCTACGATCATGGGCTGCAATTCTCCACGGCATTCACTACGAGTTGGGAAGGGTAAAAGTCCGCCATGCAAAAATCTTGATTAGCGAGACCACAAGGCAATGGCCAAGCGAAGCGACAAACAAATTGGTCCTAACCGCCCTTACCAAGAACCTTGAGGGACGCGAGGGTAGATGGTTGGACGAACTTCCCTAGCCTTATGGGGCATTCGCACAACCACCCTGGGGCCAACCGGGAAACCCCATTCGCACTAACCTTCGGTTACGAGGCTATGGCACCGGCGGAGATGGCCATCCCTACGTGAGAAACTCCCATTACGATGAGCAAGTCAACAAGGTCAATAGGCTACTAGACCTGGACACGATAGATGAGAAACGACTAGGCGCACGAGATGAGGATGGTGAATTACAAGCAAAGGACCAAGGCATATCACGATAAGAGGGTCATCGGAAGAGTATTCCAAGTAGGTGATTGGGTACTTAGAAAAATTGAAGCTGCGGTCGGAAGGCGAAACGAGAACAAGCTCTCCCCGAATTGGGAAGGTCCTTATATCATCACTCAAGTCATTCGAGAAGGGACCTACGGATTGAAGACCAAGGAGGGGAAGGACCTCGAAGCATCCACTGGCACTCAGGCAACCTTAGAAAATATTATCACTAGTCTAGTTTATTTTACAGTAGATTAGTTTCTTATTTCTGTCTTTTACTTTTTGTTAGTTGATAGGATTGCGGTTCGATGTAATCGCATTTCGATTTTACGAAAGCAGTTTCTTCCACGGCATGCAAAGCAATTATCAACTCTTCATACGAACAGGGAGACGAGGACTTTATCCCCGACTCTTCCAAACACACATCTGTCGAGGGTCCACCTTGATTCGGGATACCAACGGCCGAACGAGGTCCTCCTTGGCACGATGGCTTACCACATATCTGTCGAGGTCCACCTTGATTCGGGATACCAGCGGCAAGACGAGGTCCTCCTTGGCACGATGGCTTACCACACATCTGTCGAGGGTCCACCTTGATTCGGGATACCAACGGCCAGACCAAGGTCCTCTCTTGGCACGATGGCTTACCACATATCTGTCGAGGGTCCACCTTGATTCAGATACCAATGAAGACCGAGGGTCCTCCTTGGCACGATGGCTTACCACACATCTGTCGAGGTCCACCTTGATTCGGGATACCAACGGCCAAGACCAAGGGTCCTCCTTGGCACGATGGCTTACCACACATCTGTCGAGGGTCCACCTTGATTCAGGATACCAGCGATCAAGACCAAAGGTCCTCCTTGGCCTAATGACTTACCACACATCCTACCAAGGGTCCACCTTGATTCAGGATTACAAACATTACAAACATAACAGCCAAGACCGAGGATTTTCCTCGGCCTGATGGCTTTACAAACGTCCTACCAAGGGTCCACCTTGATTCAGGATTACAACACATTTAAAGCCAAGGAAACCTTCCTCGGCCTAAATAACTTAAGAGTATAGTTAAAGCCGAGGAGTCCTTCCTCGGCCTAACCACTTGCCCAACAATTAGGAAGCAAGGAACCCTCCTTGGATCCCACCTTCTTAAGTCTAGTGCCTCTGCCTAGCATACAAAAATATGAGCAAGTTATTGAAATAACACGAATCATGACAAAAGGATTTTCATTGATGTTCAAAAAGAATTACAAGTCCTATCGTCTATTACAAAAAGCAAAGAAAAGAAAATATATCCTAAGTCTGTTGCTCGTCATCAAAAGACTTCTCGAGCCACTCCTCAGTAATGGAGCCGGGGGGAGGGATCGTTTGTTCAGTAAGGGCATTAGTTTCCTCGGCCCCTCCTTCCACCTCGGCTTCCATGGCCTCAGGCTCTTCCGCATCCTGGATCGCCTCCACCAAGTCTTTTATATTGCCGGGGACGACAGAGGTCGGCCTCCACACTTCCCTGCAAGCTTGAGCATCCTTGGCTGCCATTATCTCCAAGTTGCTTTCAGAAAAAGGGACCAAGTGGTGGAGAGCCCTGACTTCCTCGGCATATTGGTCCCGGCAAATCAGCTGGGCAACCTTGTTGATGTCCAAACCGGTGAAAGGGTCAGCCAAAATGCTTCGGGCCAAGTGAAGATAACCATCTTCAAACATGGTGGCCGTCTGCTCGTCCACGGCATCTTTAAAGGCCGAGCTGGCCATCATCAACTCCTTGAAGGCCGAGCTCTCCTTGAACCGAGCAACGGCCTCTTCCTCCCTAGCCGGGAGAGTAGCTTCCAACCCTCGGCACTTCGCCTCAGCTTCATCGGCCTTTGTTTGAAGCTCGGCCTTATCAGTCTTTGCCTGGGCTAGCTCTTCCTCTTTAAGCCGGAGATGTTCCTCGGCCTTGGCCTTCACTTCCTCAGCCCTCTTCACTTCGGCCTCTACTTTGGCCTTAGCTGCCACGAGCTCAGCATCCTTGGCCTTCAGAAGTTTGGCCAAGGAGGCCTTATCAGATGCACTCTTCGCTTGCGCGGCCTTGGCCTCATTCAGGCGCCTGGTTTTGGTCTTGGCCAAGACGTTTTCGTACGTCGTGACGGAAGCCAACTGAAAGAGAAATCAATGTTAGAAAATCAAGCAACTTTCAGACTTAAAATAATCGAGGAAAAAGAAACATTTACCTCGGAGATTAGGAGCCCTTTGCGGCAGAGCAAGACATCCTCACTTGGAGCCTCTTTGACAAGGGCTTCATAAGTCTCCTCATCCATAGCCCTTTGTACGGGAGCTCGGCCTAATCTCACCAAGGGACCCTCCCTGATCTGTAAAGGAAGGCCCCTAAGACGGGGAACATTGATGGCCATGCTCTTGGCGAGCTCGTCGGCCTCTTCATCAAACTTGATATTTTGGATGGTTAAGGGAGGAGGAGCCTCAATGTTGGGAGTCCCACTGACACTTGCTCGTTTAGCTGCAGGCTCCTCGGCACTAACAGCTTGGGCTCTTTTGGAGCCAGACCTCCTTTGGACGAGGTCGGTTTCCTCGGCTCCTACCTCCTCGGCCTCAACATTAGGGTTAAGCCCATCTCCATTTGTTGGCTCAACCCGTCCCTCAGATGCTGCACCCTCGGCATTAGCATCATCGTGCAGTAAGAGGGGAAGGGGCTTGTCACCTTGAACGTTCAAAACCAAGTTACGAGCATTGGTTTCCTCTCTCCTCTCCATCAAAGCAGACTTCTTGCTTTGCTTCCTCTTCCTCTTTACCGGCTCACGGGGACTAAGTCTCTCCATGGCTATGCATTTGGCCGCTTCTTCCCCGTGGTTAAATCTGTAAGGACAAGGAAGAAATGGTCAAGTACGAGCAGAGGAAATTAGCATGCAAAAATTAGGAGTAACAAAGATAAAAGTTTACATCCAACAATGTCAATTGCTTTCAGACATTGATCACGGGGGCGCTCGGTCTTGCACCGAGTACAATCTTCATGGAATACTAAACCGGGGTGTATTGTCCAATCATTGAAACGCCGCCCTCTTTTGGCAGTGACGAGGGAGCCACCGTCCTTGGGCCCTGCATCAATCCGGCTTGGATATAGTAATGATCCGAGGATTCAAGCGCCTTCTAGTCGGCGGCCCTACCTCGGCAAACTCCTCTAGTCGCTTGATTAAAGCTTGGGTCCACTCATATTCTTTGGACGGCAAAGGAAGAGGTGGGATCCTTGCAAGGAAGCTGGAACTCCCAACCTTGACGGCTCTCTACCCAGGATAACGTGATTGTCCCACCGCAACTTTGCTAGACATGGGGAGAAGCAACTTGGGTTTTTTGGGGGCACTCCTAATAACAACGAGCCAATTTTCCTTGATAACTTGGACTATGTAAAAGTGACGGAAAGCACCCGTAGTCGGCTCAAAACCTAGGCTACGGCAGAGCACAATGAAGCTCACAAGAACCCTAGTACCACCGGCCGAGCATGGCGGCCTTTGCCCTAACATCATCCGAAATTCATTGATGAATGGGTCCGAGGGAAGACGAAGCCTGTTGAAACCGTTTTGAAATAAAGGTGGATATAATCTTGGTTGTAGTAGAAGTTTTGCTCTTCCTTGTCGGTCTTGAGGTCGAGCTTGCCCGGATAAGTTAACTTGTACTCGGTTCTATCCACCCCGTACTTGGAATATAATTTCTCAATCATGGGATCCCCAGGCTTTGGAGCCACTCTCCCTTTGTTTACCCGGCTCTCCCTTCTTCGTACCAAGCGGCCGTCAGCTTGGGCACCTTCCACGAAGGCGTCGACTATTTGAGTAGACGAGGAGGGTACTCCTTCTCTTCCCGTCATATCTGCATAAAGACGAGGAGACAAAGTTAGTTACCTCGTCAATGGCTGATTTTAGGACGGGAAAGGGAGTTTCCCCTCCTCGTTGTTTTGGTCAAATTTCAACAATTAGATTTGTATGATGGGAAAAGTGACTAAAGAGATATGAATCTAGGTACAATGACTATCAAGTTGAATAGAAATGGACACAAGACATTTGTTGACTAGGGAAAGCCCTTGAACAACTTGTTCGCCGGCATAAAACCCCGGGAGGATGTGGCTCCTGCCTTGACCGAAAGTTTACTAAGAATTTTCCTGAGATTACAATGCTAAGAGCGTATAAAAAGGGAGCTTAGGCTAGTGTCGTGCGTGTGTGAATTTACAGTGTATGTTCCCTTTTATACCTCAAGAATAAAACTAAATAACAATGAGGGCCTACAAACTCGGAATTGAGGTTTATCCTTGGAGATTTATCCGCACTCATCCGTTGGGAAAGAGATAATCGTTGGCTTGCTGAAGAATCGTGGTTGAACTGGTCTTTGGCACGTTCCCTATAAAATAGGAAAAGCGTTATTGAAATTACCCGGATCCGAGAAAGGCCTCGCGGCCCCGGCATCTGGCATCTTTCGCGTTGGAGGTGTCTCGCCGTTTTGCTTTCGCATTTTGTAGAGTCGCCACGCCGTTTTTATTAAGCCCAAAACATTGAAAAAGGGCATCAGTTTAAAGATAATCTTAAACTGTTTTTGTGTGATGAGATTTTTGAGTTCGGAGGTCAGATGACTCCTCGGGAAGAGAATATTAGAATATTAGAGCTCACCCGAGTAGCCTCGTAAAACGAGTCTTTCGGATACCCCTAATATCCTTTAAATGTTGTGTGTGTGTGTGTGTGCTTTTAAAAATGCATGCTGTATCGGATGTCTACATTGTATTGAAATGTATTGAAATAGAATAGGAAGGAAGCCTTACCAATGTTGGTTCGTGTACGTCTTCCGCGGGGAATAGTGTTTGAGGTCGGAGTAGCGTTCGGATTGCTTCGGGGATGCCGGTTGTCCGCGGACGAGTTTCGGCGTGAGTTGAGGTTGCAGGCTGCGTTCGGGCGAGAGGTTCGGCGTGCGTGGGGATCGTCGGGATCACTCGGGCGAGAGGTTCGGCGTGCGTTGTGGTGGCGAGTCACTCGGGCGAGAGGTTCGGCGTGCGTTGGAATCGTTGGTTGGATTCGGGCGAGAGGTTCGGCAAGGTTTGGGATCGCCGGTTTGACTCGGAAAGAGCCGGGACACCGTGGGAAAGACCGAGCAAGGCCTCGGAGTACCACGAGGGCCTCGAGTACCTCGAGAGTGCCTCGGGCGGCGCGGGAGCGTCTCGGGAGGCGCTCGGAGAGGCTTCGGAGCACCTCGAGGGGGCTCGGAAGGCCTCGGAAGGATCCGAAGGGCGGGATTGCCCCGAAGGGTCTTAGAGGGGAGCCTGAAGGCTTAGGGAGGAAGAGAGAAGTGGGAGGTGTGAAAAAATGAGGAGGGGGAGCCCTCTATTTATAGTAAAAATTTCGGAGCAAAGAGGTCCGTACGGACCTTCTTGGTTATCCGAATTTTGGATTTCCTCGATTTGAGGGAATGCGCAATGATGGAGAATATTTGGGAATGATGATGTTCCACTGAGCAATAAGGTCCGTACGGACCATCTTGCATCTGAAAGAGGTCCGTACGGACCAACTCTGCATGGAAGTCATCATTTCTCCGGGATTTGAGGGAATATTGTGGACTTTAAGGGGATTTAGTAATCATTGAAACAAAGAGGTCCGTACGGACCTTAATTGCTTTACGATTTCTGAAAATTCCCAAAGGTCCTTTGTCCCTTTTTATCCCGAAAGGCTCCTCCCCTGGTTTGGTTGGGGGTTTGAGAGGTTTTTGAGAGGGTTTTGAGTGAGAGAGGTCTACGAGGCTGCGTGGATGAGTCTGCGGTGTTTCTCGGGTGTTTGAAAGGGAGTGATCAGTTGGGGTACTTACGAAGCCCCTCGACAGCGTCACTTATGAAAAAGTGGGGTCGCCGATAAGATAAGGGTCCTAATCTGGATCGCGTCTTTGGGAGAGGAAGTGGCCGTGAGGGTCAAAGTGAGGACGTGGTGGTGTCCTTTTGGGTGACCGTTTAGGTCAATAGGACCACCTGTGATAGGATTCCTACGTATCCCTGGCGGGAATCAAGCACAGTCGTAGTTCGGGTGTGGGGTGAGTGTTACGTGAATGCGGGCGTGGTGGTGCCACAGGTGTTGTGTGGCCGCCGAGGTCGGTGGTGAGGGCGTGGTGGCGTCTGGGTGGCCGTATAGGTTGATGGTAAGGGCGTGGTGGCGTCTGGGTGGCCGTATAGGTCGGTGGTAAGGGCGTGGTGGCGTCTGGGGTGGCCGTATAGGTCGGTGATAAGGGCGTGGTGGCGTCGGGGGTGGCCGTATAGGTCGGTGATAAGGGCGTGGTGGCGTCTGGGTGGCCGTATAGGTCGGTGATAAGGACGTGGTGGCGTCTGGGTGGCCGTATAGGTCGGTGATAAGGGCGTGGTGGCGTCTGGGTGGCCGTATAGGTCGGTGATAAGGGCGTGGTGGCGTCTGGGTGGCCGTATAGGTCGGTGATAAGGGAGCGTGGTGGCGTCTGGGTGGCCGTATAGGTCGGTGATAAGGGCGTGGTGGCGTCAGGGGTGGCCGTATAGGTCGGTGATAAGGGCGTGGTGGCGTCTGGGTGGCCGTATAGGTCGGTGATAAGGACGTGGTGGCGTCGGTGTGCGTGGTGGCCATAAGGGCGTGGTGGCGTCGGGGTGACCGTATAGGTCGGTGATAAGGACGTGGTGGCGTCGGGGTGGCACCGTATAGGTCGGTGATAAGGACGTGGTGGCGTCCGGGGTGACGCGTAGGTCGGTGTTAAGGGCGTGGTGGCGTCTGGGATGGAAGTTTTACGATTTTCCTAATCGGGTGGTTTAGGGCCTTAGGGCGGAGAATGGTGTGAGGACTTGAATCGTCTTCGATTGCGGTTGGTGCCCTTATTTGGAGGACTTTGAATTGTCATGGCGGCGGTTGGTGCCATTTGTGTTTTTGCATGTTGATGTAGAAGGTCGGACTTACGATGACTAGGTGCTTGTGCCGTTGAAGTAGGCAAGGATGATGGCCGATGATTGCTTCCATTTGGCGTTTTGGAGGCGCTTCGTGCCTTGGGACTTGTACTCGGAGGTGTTGGCTCCTTCGCGTGCTTGTTTTGCCGTTGAGTGGGCAAGGATGATGGTCGGTCTTTGAGGATATGCGGTCTTGCATGACTTCCACTTTGACTTGTTGGGGGAGGAGCTCGGGCTTACTTTGATGGCCGGTGCTTGCGTTGCCGTTGAGGTGGGCGAAGTTCGGGCTTACATCGGCTGCCGGTGCTTGAATTCTTTGAGGATGCGCTGACCACAGTAGGGGCCACTACATTGGGAAGATGACTTCGGACCTTGAGTGGTTGAGTTGTCGTTGAGCGTTTGGAGCGTCTTGCGCCTTGATATTCGTCTTTGGGAGGTATTGGCTCCTTCTTAGATTGCCGTTGAGCGGGCGTTGGTTGAATTGCCGTTGGAGTGGGCGAGATCGGTCTTACGTTTGATGGCGGTGGTTGATTTGCCGTTGAAGTGGCGAGAGTCCGGTCTTACGCTTGACGGCCGTGGATTGAATTGCCGTTGAAGTGGGCGAGGACCGGTCTTATTGACGGCGGTGATTACCGTTGAAGTGGCGAGGCAGGTCTGTGGCCGGTGGTTGAATTTGCCGTTAAGTGGCGAGGTTCGGTCTTACGTTGATGGCCGTGGATTGATTGCCGTTGAAGTGGGCGAGTCCGGTCTTACGCTTGACGGCGGTGGTTGATTTGCCGTTGAAGTGGGCGAGGTCCGGTCTTACGCTTGACGGCGGGGATTGATTTGAAGGGTTAGGGACCATTACACTTGGATTTCTTGGAAAAGGCCTTAGGACGGCCGGGGGCAAAGATTATAAGGGCGAGGAAAGTAATTTGGCCACCACTGCAAAGAGGTCCGTACGGACCAACACAGGTTGCAAAGAGGTCCGTACGGACCACCTTGGTTTTTACGGTTCCCAGGTTTGACCGGGCTTTAAATGAGGCCCTTCCCCATTCCTTCTTCCTCATTTTCCGGTTCGTGAACCGGGCGAGAGAGAGAGAGAAAAATTCCTCCATTGTTAACCAAAATCAAAAAATTTTTGCTTGAATTTCTTGCCATGGTGAAGGATCTCGAAGGAGTCGTCGTCAGCCTTGATCGGGGAAGTGGTTGAGCGGCGGATGGAGCTTGAAAGGAATTGGACCTCGTTCGTTCCATCTTCGAAGAACCCGGATGTTTTGTATCCGAATCCGGAGGTGCATAATCGTCGCTCCATGAACGTTGGGGAGGTAAGAAATGCATTCGTTTTGATTCCCTGCTCGAATTTTTGAATGCTAGAACTAGGTTTTAGTTTTTCGCATTTTTGAATTTTTTGTTATTATTTTATGCCTTTTTGTGAAATTCTTGATGAATTGTTGAAAATGGACATGTAAAAATTGTGGGTATGTGTATTTTGTGCGAGAAATGTGTAGATTAGCTCTTATTTGTGAAAATAAAGTGCCTATCTAGTGAATTGCATGCTTTGGTGTTTTGTACCGTATGCTATTTATGTATGTACATTATGAGAAAATTATCGTGTAGTGATAATTTTTGTGAAAAAATGTGACATGTGCCGTGTTTTGTGACGGGTTATATGTGAAAGTGTGTGCCGTGTTGGGACGGATTTTCTTTTGAGAATGTGCTATATAGTGTGTGCCGTGTTTTTGGGTGACGGACTTTGTGGGGAAAATATGTGCAATATGTGCCGTGTTGGGACGGATTTTCTTTTGAAAATGTGTCGTGTAGGGTTTAATCCCCCCCCCCTTTTTCTTCTTTTGAGAAAGATGTATACAGTGTGTGCCGTGTTTTGTGACGGACTGCATGGGAGAAATTATATGCATGATATATGTGAAAATTATGTGCATTGTGTGCCGTGTTTTGTGACGGGTTACATGGAAAAATTATATGTATAATGTATGTGAAAATTATGTGCAATATGTGCCGTGTTTTGTGACGGGTTATATGTGCCTTTATATTAAATCTTGTGATTGACGTACCTTTCTTTGTGTTTACTGCGGGATGCGGGAGCTTACGGCGGGAAGGCGAAAGAGGATGAAGACTCGGGGATCGCTCGAGAGCATTTGTGGAGCTATGGCGGCGGATGCACGATATTTCCGTGGGCGGTAGGCCGAGTCCGGAGGTTGGTTTATGCTTGGCCTAGGTGTGTTCGTTGAGAACACAGGTGGAGTGTCGACACGAGGAAGAACAAGAGTGTCTTCCTGGGCCTTTATCAAGTATTGGTGGGATACCACCCGCACCTTCCACACTGAGTGGGGCGAGGTGACGGTGGCGCCAGCTGATTTTCTTTGCTATTAGGGCTCTCCTTGAGGGGGCTGTGAGGTGGAGAGACATGATCTACGATGATGTCTTGGCCGAGGCTGCTTGGGCTTTGAGCCTGCGTCCTCGCGAGGGGCACAGGGATCTTTGTACGGCGACGTAGAGATGAGGATCACGGCCGGTATGTGGGGCCTACATCAGGTACCGGCCGGGTGGCAGACGGAGCTTGATTGGCGCGCTCCTTCTTGTGGTATGCCTTGTCAGAGACTTTGTTCTCGAACCACGCGACCGCGGCTCCTTTGCTCTGTTGGAGAGCTTGGCCCGATCTGGATAAGTGCTGCGACATTGCTTGGGGCGAGCGAGGCTTAGGCGAGCTCTACTTCTCCTTGGACCCGGTTTAGCCGGGGGTGGCTTGATTCGTTGGCTGCTTTGACTTTGCTTTGGAGGTATGAGTTTATTCTTTGTTTTTTTGATTTAGCAACTTGTCATTTCTCCATTGTCTTTTGCTTGAGCCTTCTCTGTTTTTGTCACGAGGTGTGGTTTTATGAGGTTTTCCGGTGCTTCAGTGGGATAGGGATCACAGAGGGGCATTCTTTGCGTACCACTGCTATCTTTGGGATGGGCTCGTACGGCGAGGAAGAGGAGGACCGGCGGGGAAGCTCACCATCGCCTACGGGGATGTGCGGGAGCGTTTGGAGCGGGATAGCCGTGAGGGTTCGTTACATTCCCGTGGGCTCGGTATGAGGGGATGAGTTCGAGGGCTCCCGAGGTGACGGCGCGGCGGAAGATCTTTGCGAGGCTTGACTTGTGACGCCATGTACACAGGGGAGCGAGTCTTACGCGGCATGGCCGGTGTGCTTCCCGTGGCTCAGGGACCCTCCCTTTGGGATGCTTGACTCCGGGACATGGATGTGCTTGGACTTCGAGAGGTACCTTGACGGTGTCGGTGCCGAGGAGTTCATCTTATACGGCGAGGAGTACGGGGCCTTCGTGAGGAGGAAGGCGAGGACGCCCAGTGCGCGCGGGAGAGAGAGGGCGCCCGCGAGCTCCCGAAGGTTCCGATGCGGGACCGGATTTCACGTGCGTCCGCGGGGACGGATCGAGAGGAGGGTGTGCATGCCCGTTCGGAGCGAGCTCTGCTTGCATCTAGAGTGGACCAGACAGATCGGTGAGTGTGCTTGACTCTTTTCCATCTTGGCATCTTTTACGCGTTTTTCTCTTTTTGTTGTTGAGTATAAGCGCATTTGATGAGCGTTTCCTTGGCTTCTTGTTGGTGCGGAGTCGGGGAGAGCCTACGATATCTTGACTCGCCGTTACGTGGCGATGCGCTCCTTCGCTAAGAAGATGGCGTCGAAGGTGTCTGTCGGTCTTCGCGTCGTGTGCCGCGCGTACGAGCCTATGCCTTCGAGGCATTACGTGGGCGTTCCTCCGCCTAGAGCCGGCCGGAGCCGCAGCGGGAGGGGCCTTTGAGGGCGGCATAGCATGGATGCGGGGACGTCTTCGGGAGGCTGCGGGGCCTTCGAGGAGCGGCCCTTTTATCGGTTCATGCCTCCGCACGGCGCACGGGGTGAGGGTTCCTCGAGCCTTCTTTCTTTGATCCTTTCGCCGGATTTGATCCTTCGAGTACTTCTCGTGGGAGCCTCGGGCGGGTGCTCGGTATTAGACGAGGAGGATGTGACGGGCGAGTTCGGGGATGCCCGACTTTTCTTTGGAGGATCTTGGCGAGGAGGATGATGATGAGGATTCGAGTAGTATTCATTTGCTTTCCCTCTTTTCATATCCCTCTCTTTTTTTTTTTTTTGTTTAGCAACGAGACATTTTTGGGTACTGTAATAAAACACATGTATTTGCATGGCAAACGGTATTTTATTTTAAGATGTAATGTCATTTATTTTTGTGATTCCGGGAATTGTCCTAGAAATTGTTGCTATTATTATTTTTATTTTTGTACATGCCACGTGTGAGAGTGCGTTTGTGGGTAGTGTTGGTTTCTTAGGAAATGGCTTTGGCAGTGTTTGGGTGTTTGGAGCAAGGTTTCTTGAGGACGGTGGTTTTATCTTGTTTTACGGGAAATGGGTTACGTTTGCAAGGAGGTCCGTACGGACATACTTAGCATGCAAAGAGGTCCGTACGGACCAACCTTGCTTTTGGGAAGGACATAAATGCTTTCCGGTGCACAGTTCTTCCTCATTTCCCCATTTGCGGCCATTTTCGAGCTTTCTTCCCCATTTTCTCTAGGAACCTCCATTTTTGCCATGGATTCTTCGTATGTCCCTAGAATTTTGCCGAGGCTTTCGCGGAGAGGCAAGCACACTTCCTTGAGCGGTTGAAAACGTGGATGCGGCGCCGTATGAGGCATCGAGAGACGGGCTTTCGAGGTAAGGTTTCGTCTTTGCTCGGTTTGGTCTTTTAAGGAGTTGGTTCTGATTGGGATTTGTTGCGGGCTGCCGCGAAGTTACAGGATGTTAGGAGGCACGTGTCTTGTTTCTCCTACAATGAAATGGTGCCCACTTTTGAAGATTTTCGGGCTTTGATTGGAGGACCGGAGAGTGGAGGCCATCTCGCTTCCTTTGGTTGGTGGTCTTCTTTGTGAGCGTGAAGCTTGCGAGACTTTCTTCGTACTTCGTTGGAAGAAGTGCGGGGCATGATCCTTGATTCGGGTCATATCGACATTTACTGCGGCTATAGGAGCGGTTCATGGTTGATGATGAGAGTGACGTCTCTTGGGATGTATTTGCCTTGTGTACGATAGCGACGCTCTTTACAGTCGGCTCCTTGGCATTTGTGATGGCGCTTTGCTAGATGTGGTAGGGACGCTGAAGTGGAGAGGATATTGTCCCGTTGGTCTTTGGGGAGACTCTTCATGGTATCGGCCGTCTGGCGGAGGGATCGTTTTATGAGAGGGGAAGCCCCGCTTTGCTCACCTTGTGGCTGCGAGAGAGACTTCGAGGCCATGCAGAGGCTCCGGCGTCGTTTAGCCCGTGGTCATTTGCTCGGCGACCTCTTGTGTTGGATATGGATCGGTCCGCTGGGAGAGATGGATGGCACGGCAGTACGCATCGAGATCCGTTTGGTGGGTTCCGCCTTTGGAGGATTGAGACCGGGAGGATCTTGCGGGGAAGGGTCCTACGTTGTCGAGTTCCGAGGTTTGTCTTGGTCCTCCTTCTATATTCCGTCGCTTGTTTCCGGCGGTTTGGGATGAAGCGGGAGCCTTTGTTGGGCAGGATGACCTTGCTACTGCGGAGATAGCTCCTCTTTGTATGGCGGCTCCGGGTGCCTTCTTGTATTGTACGAGGGTATGGAAGTATTCCGCTTTCCCTCTGTGGTACTCCTTAGGCGTCGGGAGAGTGTCGTGTTGACGACTCGGTATACGGCCTTTGGTATGAGCGGCGTGTTGGGCGGTCCCAGTGGTCTTGGAAAGCGAGGCGTGCGCGCGATTACGGGACCCGGTTGCCGTAGTAGCTATTGCCTTAGGAGTGCCGAAGCACAGTCGACCCTTTGGATGTGACGGGAGACGCTTTGTTTGACTACGAGACTAGAGTTGACCGGCGACGGGGAGAGGTCCTCTTTACGGACTCGCGGGGAGGAGATCCGAGCCGAAGCACGGGCGAATGAAGCCACGAGAGCTCTTGGATTGTTTGACTCTACGGGGAGGACCCCGGATCTCGGAGCGAGAGACGCGAGTTGGTTCACGTGGAGCGAAAGAAGACTCGCCGGGGACGAGGAAGAAAGGAAAGAATGGCGAGGGACAAGCGCGAGATGGCGCGGAATGACCTCCTAGGTATCCATTCATTGCATTGCAAACACATTATTAGTTAAATGTATTAAAATTTGTCTTTTAGCATGTTGTGAACTTGAGAGTAGACCGTGCTTGAACTCATCAAGAAATGTTGTAACCGTTAGTGATTTGTGATTTACTTTTAAAGCTTTGTCGAGACGCAAGATCTCTTGTTTTGCCTTTGCTTTTGTTGTGCACTTTGTCGGCGTCCATCTTTGGACTTTTACATTGCATTTGCGGGCCCAGACGATGCAGGCCTGACGGCAATCCCCTTTCTTTGAGGCTTTGTGCTTGGGCGAGAGGTTGAATGCTCCCTTGACAAGTCGTTTTGACGGTCTTTTCGTAGCTTCCTTGCCTCTTGTTGGCGTCGGGCTCTTGACCTCAATTTCGCGGCTTACGCTGAGCTTCTTTTGAGCTTCTTTTTTTTTTTTTTTTGTGAGCCCTTGCTCGAGCTCTTTTTTTTTTTTTTTTTTTTTTTTTTTGAAGCGCGTGAGGCGAAGACAAGCCCTGGCTTGGAAGTAGACATGAGTCGGTCGTTTGATCTTGAGTGACCCTCGGATGTCCTTTGATGTTGCCGTCGTTTGACTTGGTCAAGGTGGCTGGCAGGGCGTGTTCTTGAAAAGTGCGGAGCTTGATGGAGGTCTTGATTGACATTCAAACTTTTGACTTTTTGTGTATTTTTAGACCGGACCAATTAAGGTTGCCTACGTTCCCCCGGACTAGAGGGCTCAGTGCGCGTAGTTCGACACTACATGGAGTGCCAAGAGATGCACAGTTGTTCTTCTTCGGGCGAAGTATCTGCGAAGTTTGCTTCCGTTGGCTGGATTCATGAAGGGATTGCCGTCTAGGTCTGTTAGCTTCATGGCGCCTCAGGAGAAGATCTTTTGAACCACGAAAGGGCCGATCCATGTGGGTTCCCATTTTCCCAGTGGGTTGGTTCGAGTGGGAGGCTTTTCTTTGAGTACAAGGTCACCTTCCACGATGTCTCGGGATTTGACTTTCTTGTCGAAAGCTCTAGCCATCACCTTTGATAGGCTCGGACGTGTTCCATGGCCTTTAGTCGTCGCTCGTCTAGCGAGCCAATTCGTCATGTCGGCCGGAGCCATTCGACTTCGTTGATGTCATTTTCCAGCGGCGCTCGGAGTGAGGGAATTTCTAGCTCGATGGGAAGGGCTTGCTTCCATCCCGTATGTCGGGGCAAATGGGGTTTCTCCGTGGCATTACGGCCCGTGTGCGGTAGCCCCAAAGTGCAAGGTGCGGCTTCTCGGGCCAATCTCGTCCTCGGGTGGTCATTTTTCGGATGATCCGTTCGAGGGTTTTGTTTCTTTGCTTCCACGGCGCCGTTTGTTTGTGGCCGGTAGGGAGAAGATTTGTGGCGTGTGATCTTGAATTCGGCCGGCGATGCATCGAATTCTCCTTCGAAGTGTGAGCCGTTGTACGATATGACCTCATTTGGGATGCCGTATCGGCATATGATGTTTTCCTTGAGGAAATGTGCGACCTTCTTGGAGGTGAAGTACCTTGTAGGACTTGGCTTCGACCCATTTGGTGAAGTAGTCGATGGCTACTAAGATGAACTCGTGGCCGTTCTTGCCAGGCGGAGCGATTTTCCCGATGACGTCAATTCCCCCAGTGGCAAAGGGCCAAGGTGTAGTCATGCGGTAGAGATCGTGGGCGGCGGTAGATGATTGAGGTTGGAGAACCATTGGCACTTGTCGCGGCTTCGGACAAAGTGGATGCAATCTGCCTCCATGGAGATCCGGTAGTAGCCCATCACGAGAATGATTTGCATCGGGGCTGGCATTCATGTGGGGACCGCAAGCCCCATTGTGGACTTCGTTCATGAACTTGTTCGCTTCTTCTTGGGCGACGCGGCGTAGGAGTGGCCCGTGGTAGCGTTTCTTGTATAACATGTCCCCGAGGATGACGAAGTGAGAGGCGAGGCGTTTTAGGGCCATGATGCTCTTGGTTTTGACCCCTTACGTGTGTTGACCTTCCTTGTTCATGAAGGTAGTTTCCCGTTCTTGAGGTATTGGAAGATCGGCTTGTCTTTGGAAATGGCGTCGGACTTGCGTCTCTTTGGCTCTTCGGCAATCTTGCAAATCGTTGTGATTAAAACCTTCTCGGCGGCTTGGGCCCGGTTTTCTCTCGTTTGACAACATGCTTAAATGTTTGCTTGATGCATTTATTTAATTAATGTGTTTGCCTTTTGTATAGATGAATTTAAGCTGTTTTGATTAGTTAATGTCATCATTTGTTAAAGATGCAATGAAATGGTTCTTTAGGAAGGTCGGACCTTTTATTGAAAGCGTGAAGGTGTACATTGTTGATCAAAGATTCACAATCGTCGGGCGTAAAGCGCGTCAAAAGACACAAAAGATGTGAATACACGAGACAACAAGACTCGAAGCTAGACTATAGGCGACGAGGGATTGGACCGAGCTTCATTACTCTCGGATGGCCGTAGCTCTAGAGGGAGTGGTCTTTGGTTTAGGTGGCCAATCTTCCCTTGGCATGAGTCCGGAAAGTAGCTTGCATGCGGTTCGATTTCAAACCGAGATCGCGGAGGTTTTTGGTTGCTCCCACGATGATGTCCCTCCATTAGTGTTGCCACCAGATCCTTGGGGGTTTTTGATGATAGAAGTCGGCGAGGGCTACTTCCAGGAGGGCGAAGCATTCGGCGATTCGGAGTGGATTCTTGCGATGTTGATCACTTTCATAGAATGCGCTTCTTTATGCAGGATCTTTGCTTGGACGATGTTTACAATGTACGATTCGGCGGACATGCTATATCACCTTCACTGATTAAGCCTTGGAGGAGGTTGCGCCATTGTTCGTCCAGTCGGACAGGAATGTTGAATTGAACTAGGCTGTGATGGCCGTCCCCGTAAGATCCGAGAGTGTCGGCTTTAGAGGGTTGTCTTGTACGGGGATCGGTGATGAGCCGGTTTGCAAGAGGGTTTTCGGCGAAGTAAGGGTCTACTCCTCGATCAATCTCCATTAGGGCATCCATCTCTTGATCTTCTCTCGAAGCATTCTTCACGATCGCATATATCGAGTTGTCATCGACCCCATGAGTTCTTCAATTTCCGGCTCGTCGCGGCTTAGAGCGTGGATGTGAGGATCCACTTCGTAGCGGGACGGGGGTAGGAGAATCATGCAGGGAAGAGTATTCGGTCATGTCGGGACCTTCTTACAGGTCGTAGCTTGCTTTGGCCAAGCACTTGCCATTGCTTGCTTCATGGATCACTTGATCGCCCGTTGGCATTGATGAATTTCACGCATTGGTGAAGAGTAGATGATCTTGCTTTCATCGATGTATCCAAGGCCGTCCCAACAAGCGAGAGAAGGTTGGTTTGATTTCCACGACTTGGAACTCTCTGGAGCTCCGGTTGTACGTCGAATTGGATCCTCAAGTTGATGACTCCTACGATTGATCGTGCGGTGGAGTCGTAGGCTCGGATTACCCGAGGTGAAGGCCTTATCGAGAGAACGGTCGATGTGGAGTCGTTTCGGTGTGCTTAAGCGATGATGTTGGCTGCGGAGCCGTTATCAATCAAAACGTTCGGGAGGAAGAACCTCTCTATCTTTATGAGGATGAGGAGGGCTTCGTTGTGCCGATTCTCACATATTGGCAAGTCATGCAAATGCATGTGAAGACTAAACCGCTTCCCGTGCTACCGTTGGACTCGGTCTCGTGCAGGAACGTTCGATCCAACCATTTGTATGCCTTGGCTGGGGCAAAGATCGTAGGGAGACAGTGGCCCTGGGGCGTTCTTGTCGGAATTCCCGGTCACGAGACCTTTTGACTCTTGTTTCACGCTCCCAGTCATGGCGAGACAGCATGCTGACGGTCTCGGAAATTGCAGGGAGTCTGCTCTCGCTTGGGATTTCGTCAATGGTTATTGAGTTTACCCTGTCGTTACGGGAATGGATTTCCAATGGTATTGGGACCACGGGGGCGTTCCAATTTTCCCTCCTCAATGAGCCCCTGAATCACCTGCTTGAGTACGAAGCAATTGTCGGTGGTGTGGCCGGGGTAGTTATGGAAGGCGCAGTGCTTGCTCATATCCATGTTGGGTTTGAGGGTCTTCGGTTGGAAATTCTCGAGTGGTTTGAGAAGATTTCGCTTCACCAAGGCTTCAAATACTTGACCCCGAGGGCATTTCCGAGGTTATCAAAATCTTTGGAACTGTGGGAAGCGAGGGGTTGCTATTCTTTGGGGCTGCTGATCGCGGTTTACTTGAGCTCCATTACGAATGTAGTGCCTTTATTCATTTGCTTCCTTTCCTTTGGTTGGGGCGGGAGTTGAAGTTGCCAGGTTTGTTCGATAGCGGTAAGACGAGGCGGGGTTCTTTGTTGCCTTTTGAAGACTCGGGGTCTTTTCAAACTTTGTCCGGCGTTGACCATGGCACGGAGATCCGGATAGAAATGGTGGTGATCAAGGTCCTCAAAGATGGTTTGAGGCAAGAATGGAAGATGTCCATCTGCTCTTCTTTGGAAAGTGGATCCATTATCTCGCTTAGCTTCCAGTTCCATCTTTTGTAGAATTCGCCTTTGGTTCGTCATCCTTTTGTTCGGTGGCTTGCGGAGTCATGGCGGTTTGTTTCCCATTCAAGATTGGCGCGGTACTTCTCCGGGAAGATTTCACTAATCGATCCCACGTGGAGCGGTTTTACGCCTTCACATTGAGGAACCACCTTAGTCTTTGTGGATTTGAGGGAATGCCGAAAATGATCCGCCATACGGTGAGGGTTGCCCCTTTGGCTCTCATACCCGGGACGTAGGTGTCGATGTGGGTTTTGGGCATTCTGTTCCGTCAAACTTTTCCATTTAGGCATCACGAACTTTGGAGGAGAGGGACCACTTTGTTCGGATCGGTAGGCGGGAGGGAGTCCTTCCGAGAACTAGCTAGCTTGCCTTGCATGTCTTTCATTTGTTCGATCAACCAAGCCATGTGAGGTCGACATGCCCGAGGTGGGTTACCGTTTTCGGGGACGAAACCGAAGATGGAGGTGGATTGGGCCGATGGGATCGCCATTCGGGAGTCTTGGGGAGGTAGTTGAGTGTATACCAACCCATACCCCTGGGTGTTGAAGTTGAGGCGTGATTGCCCGGTCCGCTAAGGGTTGTGTTTCGGGAGGCGGGAAACGATTCTGCTAGCCCCAATCGCGTACTGGCAGTGGCAAACTTGAGATGTCGGGATATCCGCTCGGGATGCTGTCCTGGTAAGAATGGGGACTTTTGATTGTGGTTGCGAGGCTCGTATAGAGGCAAAGGATTGAATCCTGGGGATACCGAGATGCATCGGGATACGCGGAGCGTGCACGTATGTGTCTTGTTGGTGCACCGAGCTTGATGTGCAGAGCCGGGAAACCGACCGATCCGAGGCGGGCATGTCGGAGCCGCTGACCGACGCCCGAGGGGAGCTTTGAGCGAGAGCCGCTTGCGTTGCCGGGATCTCGTAGCTTGGCGGAGGCGGGACCCGCCGATAGCTTTGAGAAACCGGGGAGCCGGTATGTCTTCGTCTTCTATGAGAACAAAGGTTCCATCGGGTTGGGAAGCTGCAATCGTTCCTCGAAGACGCAAGGTGTCGACGATCCAGGCTTGCCGTTCTTCTTGGCGCTTCTTGATGGCTTCGAAGGCTCGCAGCACCTCCTCCATTGTCCTGGAGATTCCTTAGTGGCGGGGTTCCGTTTCCCTCACCGTTATCCGTGGATCCCGTCACGGGGAGTATTGGACGGTGCGGACCGTTGAACCGCTGGAAGGGCTGTCGGACCTTGTGACCTCAATACCGAAAAGGCGGCTTCCAGGGATTCTCAACCACTCTCGTCATTGGAGGGGGTGACGGGCAAGGTTTAGACACAGGAATGGCCTAACGGGATAGAAGGGGAAAGCTCACGTGGCATGCGGTTTCCGTTTCTTTTATTTTGATTTTTTTTTTTTGTTGTTTTAATTTACTTAAAATATGATTTTCTCGTAATCCTAGGTAGGTTGGAAAAGATTGCTCTTCTTTTCGCAACTATGCTAGATCTGGGTCGATGGAGACCATCTCGTGCGGCTATAAGCCCCTCGTTTTGCACCCGTATTTCGACATCCCGGGGTGGGCGGCCCGAGGGCGAGGGTCCTATAGTGCAAGCGGTTTCCACCGGCCTAAAAGAAAAATCGAACCTAAGGACCGAGCCTGTCATGTTCGTTTTGATGCGTTAGCCATGTGAATAGTGAACCGAGCCGCCACCGAGTCAAGATCAGGTCAAGAGTTCGGCATGACCTTCTCTTTACCTTGCTTGCGCAAGGGATCCGTGACGTTAGGCGTTGGCCGGGTCATATTGTCATGGCCGACGTATCAAAGGCGTGATGACATGGTGTCATGCGAGCATGGATGTATATCCGGACGGAACATCGCCTGGGTGTAGCCGGAAATCAAGATCAGGTCAAGATTTTAGCATGACCTTTCATCGCTTTGCTTGCGCAAGGGATATTGAGTTCCGAGCCTTGACTCAGAAAAATGGCCGGCATGGTATATGTATCCAGCCGTATGACACGGATCGGGTAAAAACCAACCGAGTCCGGACAGAGTGTGACTCAAGACTCAAACGTGTGGTTGACGCTTGGCGAGGATGGGATGTTTGGAATGATCCCGTGCGCGCCCAAGAGGCCTAGGAAGACCAAACGGATCGCAACCGAGACCACTCCGGGTTAAGGGTTGTAGTGCATGGAGATCCGAGGCAAAGAGCTGTTGCATAGTGTGCGGTGTAACCGAGGCAAATACAGCAGAGTAGAGTGCGGTGTAACCGAGGCAGTGCGCGTAGTGTGCGGTCTCTAAAATTCTTTTCGAGTAAAATAGAAAATTTTGAAGAATTTTAAATGTATGCACAGATGTATATTGATGCATTTTTTTTTTTGTATTTTTATTTTTTTTTGTAAAATAAAAACGAAGCACGTGCACACACACACAACAGTTAAAGGAAGGGGTAAAATGAAAGTTTGACCCTCATCATCGTTTTAAAAATCTTTTGTTTTGTTTAAAAGTTTTTAAAACAAAATTCCCCAGCAGAGTCGCCAACTGAAATTACCCGGGATCCGGCTCGCGCGCGGAGGGCCCCCGTGCATCTCGCATTTGTTCGTCGCTGTTCGGGAATGTTCGCCCGGATCCGAGAGGCAGCACAATCGCGCCCCGGCATCTGGCTTATTCCGTCTTAGCGTTTGCGAGGTTGGAGGTGTCTCGCTGTGTTTTGCTTTGTAGAGTCGCCACGCCGTTTTTATTAAGCCCAAAACATTGAAAAAGGGCATCAGTTTAAAGATAAATTTTAAACTGTTTTTGTGTGATGAGATTTTGAGTTCGGAGGTCAGATGACTCCTCGGGAAGAGAATATTAGAATATTAGAGCTCACCCGAGTAGCCTCGTAAAACGAGTCTTTCGGATACCCCTAATATCCTTTAAAAAGTTGTGTGTGTGTGTGTGTGCTTTTAAAAATGCATGCTGTATCGGATGTCTACATTGTATTGAAATAGAATAGGAAGGAAGCCTTACCAATATTGGTTCGTGTCTGTCTTCCGCAGGGGAATAGTGTTTGAGGTCGGAGTAGCGTTCCGGATTGCTTCGGGGATGCCGGTTGTCCGCGGACGAGTTTCGGCGTGAGTTGAGGTTGCAAGGCTGCGTCGGGCAGAGGTTCGCGTGCGCTGGGATCGTCGGGATCACTCGGGCAGAGGTTCGGCGTGCGTTGTGGTGGCAGGAGTCACTCGGGCAGAGTTTCGGCGTGGTTTGGGATCGTCGGTTTGACTCGGAAAGAGCCGGGACACCGTGGAAAGACCAGGCAAGGCCTCGGAGTACCACGAGGGGCCTCAGAGTACCTCGAGAGTGCCTCGGGGCAGCGCGGGAGCGTCTCGGGAGCGCTCGGAGAGGCTTCGGAGCACCTCTAGGGGGCTCGGAAGGCCTCGGAAGGATCCGAAGGGGCCGGGAATGCCTCGAAAGGTCTTAGAAGGGGAGCCAGAAGGCTTAGGGAGGAAGAGAGAAGAGGGAGGTGTTCGAGACTGCGTGGATGAGTCTGCGGTGTTTCCCGTGTGTTTGAAAGGGAGTGATCCAGATTGGGGTACTTACAACCCGGTCCGTAGAATGTTCCTGGACCTACCCAAGATACCTGGGGCTACCACTACCATGAAGAGTGAGTATACCTTCAGAGGCGTGCCTGACCTGGTGGAACAGTTCGAGAAGCTCACAACCACTATTCCTACTGCCCAGGGAGACCCGAAACCCGAGTTCGAATTAATAGTGCCAAAAGCTAAGGCCACGGAATTTCCCTCGTATGATTGGGATGGTCCGGTTATGCAAAGCAATTGTTCGAAGAAGAAGTCCAGGTGCACTCCGATTGATCTCGGCTCGGTCCAAAAGATGATAGCGGCAATTGAGAAAGGCTTCCCGAGTCATGAGGCCACCAACAGCGATGCCGCTAAAGAATTGGGAAACTCTCTCAGGCCCGTCCGCGACCAAGGAGGAAATGATCACCAAGCTTGGATTGGTCCCCCGTCCCTTTGTGTCAATCTAGGACAAGTCCTCCCAGTCTCTCTTTGTTAAGATCGAGTCTCTAGGGTCGTCCGACGGCCTTACGCCTGAAGGCTACGAGTCTGTAGCAAGCGCTGTATCCCCTTTCGTTTTCAATGGAATGACGAACCTTTCTGAGTATCCCTTGATTGCCACTTTAACTAATGACGAATCAAAAAAAAAAAAACTTAATAATAACTCATTAGATAAAGAAGCAGACACATTAAAAAAAAAATCAATCAAACAAAAAAAATCTTTAAGCAGGTTGTCCGGGAAGAGGAAAATCGAGCCCAAGCTGCCGAAGAGATTTTGACAAGTGTGAATCTGGGAACTGCGGAAGAGCCTAAAGAGACGCAGATTGGTAGTTTCTTCGAAGGGACTGAAAGGGTTGCCCTAATCGAGCTGCTAAAAGAATTCGTGGATGTGTTCGTGTTGGTCCCAAAGGTGGCAACAAGGGTGAAAATACAGCTAGAGGGGGGGGGTGAATAGCTGTTACAAATTTTTCTCCCTTAAGTAAAATTTAAACCTCTTGCTTACAAAATCCTCTTGCAGTTGATAATAGACTACAAGTGATAGTGTAAAATGCACAGCGGAATTTTTAGAGTTACAGGGCGGTTTTGTTAGGAGAGGTTTGTAAAGCGGTTTTAAGTGAGGTTGATAAGTGAGGTTTACAAACAAGTGAGGTTTTGATACTGTTAACTCCAAACACTATTTCACAATAATGAATATCTAAATAAAGATCAAACAGAGACAGAGATAAATAATTAGTAAGCACAAGAAATATAAATGCAGAAAGTAAGAACACAATATTTGGAGTGGTTCAATCGATAAACGATCTACGTCCACTACCAAGATGGTTAGTCTTGGATTTCTAAGAGAGATTTTATATTAAGTATTTGAGAGATTACAAAGTACAATAAAATCTTTACTTATGAAGAACAAATCCAAAACTATAACCAGTGTATCTCTAATGAATAAACTATGTGTTTAAACAAGAGAGGTGTGTGTGTGAGAACAAGATCAAGGCTCTTTAAATCTAAGAGATGTAGAGCACAATGATTCTTGAATGTGTTAAGGCTTGATTTCTGGGCTGGGGAATATTTCTTGAAGTATGAAGATGAAGATTCAAAGGACTTGGAATTTCTGGGCAAAGCTTCAATCTTCGTATGAACACAGCACTTTCTCAATTTTTTCAAGCAATCTTCAAATGGAGAAGATTGGGGGTATTTATACCCAAGCATCCAAAATGTAGCCGTTGGACACAGCTGATGAAGGACAGTACTTGATGCTTTCTTATTGGTCCACAGCAACCACTTTTGTCCTTTGGTACAGTAGTTGCAGATAAAGCTGATAATGCTCCAGCTGCAAGCAATGAGGTTTGGACACCTGTCACCTTTTCAAGATCCTTGCAGATCTTCTCTGACTTTGAATCACGTGACAAGATAAGGTGGTTGACATTGGATATTGCTGATGTGGATCACAAATTCAAAGAGCGGTTCACTTCAAGTTTCAATCAATGGGGGCGGTTCTGGAGTACAGGCGGTTTGACAAGTGCGGTTGGTAACTCCAGTGAGGTTGCAAAGTGCGGTTGAAAATGAGCTGCAAGGTGCGGTTCATCATAGGGCGGTTGCACTTGAGTAGTTCAAGAGTAGTTTCAAACAAAGGATTTCACCAAGCAAATGCTAAGGGCGGTTTTGCTAGGGCGGTTCCAAAGAAGTGGTTTGAAACTTCTGAACTGCAACTCTCAATTCCAATGAGTCTGTGCCAGTCTTCAAGCCTAATCTATAAAATGGACTTAACTAAAAATTGAAGTCTAAGCTTCATTACATAGGGTCCTAAAGTCCTTAAAATAGACAGGAGGTTATGGTATCAATCAAATCTAATACAAATATAGGAGGGTTAAAACATGCATACCCAACAATCTCCCCCTATTTGATTGATGCCATTACCTACTATAACTAAAGCAAACATTGTTCTTGGTAAAAGCATGTCCATAAGAATTAACATGGTAATTCATGTCCCAAGTCAATGCACACACTTAGCTTGAGCTATAGATTTCTATACTTTCTAAGAGATAAAAACTTACAATATGGAAAGTAGAGAAATGCATTCAGTGCACTTAAGAAATATGAGTTTAAGTTCAAAGTGCGGTTTAAACTGAATGTTTAAACTTCAATTCAAAAAATATGATTTTAAGTTGAAAAATATTTGAATGAGGTTTAAAACCATAAGAGGTTTCATTGTTCTACAAACAAGCAGTTTGATATGAACAAGGTTTTTGGAACCATGATGCAATTTCCATTAATTCCTCAAGAGGTTACAAAACAGGAATGAAAGAAAATTACAGGGTTACAAAAATGTTGGACAAAAGAAAATACAAAGAGAGTGCGGTCCAACAACAAAAGAGTTTCAAAAAAAATACAGAGCAATAGCGGTTTAGGGTTGATGCGGTTCTTGACCTTGCTGCTGCTGCTGCGGTTGATTGATCTCAGGGTTCCTGGCAAGATTTGATGCAGAGGTTTCAAACTTCAGAGATTTTCTAATTTTCTCTCACCTCTTCGCGGTCCTTCCTTGAGCGGTCACCAATCTCTCTAAAATATTTGCTTGAGAATCAATCTTGAGATTGGCATCGAGATGCCTTTGGAGTTATCAGACACTTGATCAGATAGCTCACCAATTAAGGTGTGAAAGGAGGAGTTCAAAGAATTGTACAAAGTTTGAACCTCCCCCTGAACTGCTGCGGTCTGGGAAGAGATGGCTTCAGTCATTTCATCAAGATTCACAGTCACTTGGATGGAGGATTTCAGCTCATTGACTGTGGCTTCAAGTTTGGTGGTGAATCCTAACTTGATATTTTCAAGGCGGTCATTGAATTCATCCTTGACTTCATTCAACTTGGCCATCAAAGCATCATCAAGGGAGTTTGTTTTGATCTCCAGCTTCTCTTTGACATTATCAATTTCCAGAAGGATATTTGCTTCAACCGCATTCAAGGCGGTTTGAAATTCTTGAGTAGAAGGCGGTTGAGAATTGACAGATTTAAGGAATTCAGCTTGAAGGGAATCAAAGGCGGTTTTGAAGGAGGTTGAGAGTTGAGAAATCATTTCCTTGAGGTCAGAGTCTCCAAATGATTGGATTTGAACAACACCTTCAGCTAGATCCTTCTTGAAATTTTCAAAGCAAGAGTCAGCTGAGGCTTTAACAATGTTTGCAATATCCTTCTCCCCCTTAATGGCATCAAGTCTCTGAGCAAAACTCTTCAAGGAGTTCCTATGATCAGCCATTTGTAGGGTTTGAGAGGCAATCAGATGGGACTGAGATTCAGCAAGTTTTTGAAGGGAGCGGTTGGAAGCTTCAAGGGAGGCATTGGAAGCGGTTAGCTTGACAATGTGTCCTTGGTTTATCAGGAGTTGGGACTGAATAAGATGAAGGGTGGAAAGGATTTGGGAGTAGTCAGAGGGTGGAGGAGCGGTTGATGATGAGGGAATAAAAGTGAAGGCAGGGGGCGGTTGAGAATATGTAGGAGGAGCGGTTGAAGGGATTTGGGAAAGGAGGGTTTGAAAAATACGTGAGGCAGGTATAGTATAAGGAGATGAGGTTAGAGTTGAGATGGGGCGGTTGGGTTGGATGGGCGGTTGGGATGGGTCGGGAAAGGGGCGGTTGGGAGTTGGATGGGCGGTTGGGAGGGGCGGTTGGGTGGGGTGGTTGGTATAGGGGCGGTTGGTGCAGGGGCGGTTGGTTGGATGGGGCAGAAGGGGCGGTTGAAGTGATTGGGTTGGAATGAGTTGAGTTGGATTTTTGTGGGGAAGAGATAGGGGATTTAGCAGGGGATTTAGAAGGGGATTTTTGGGTGCGGTTTGAGTTATGAGGGGATGATTGGTGTATGGGTGAATTTTGTGGTGAAGGGGTTGGAGTTCTAAGCCTAGAGGTTGAATGGGCTGGGCCTGCTGATGGCTTGGATGTCCATTCAGTAAAGGCTTTGGGAATTGAGGTGGCTTGATTTTGAGGGGTTTGAAATTCAGAGGGGGATGATGAGTCTGAATTGGATTTGGAGGAGGATTTATCAAAGTAGGAGGAGGTTTCACCAGGTATTTTGAGGTTGGATTTGGCAATAGTGTGAAGGTAGTGTTTCTTTGGAGGGGTTGTTTTCTTGGCCATTTGTTTGAACCTCCTCTTCTTGGGATTCTCCCCCTGAGCGGTTGCAGTTTTGGGAGGAGGAGATGGAGAAAGAGGTTCAGGAGAAAGGGATTTGGAAGGAGAAATATGTTGGGTAGGAATTGGAGAAGAAGTTTGAGTTTGAATGGGTGAAGAAGGAGGAGTTGGAGCATGAGATATGGTTGGAGAGGGAGGCGGTTGAGTTTGAGGAATTGGTTGCGGTTGGGGTGGCGGTTGAACTTGCGGTTGAGAAGTAGCAAGCGGTTCAGAAGATGGTGGTTGACCCTTGGCAACTTTCTTCACTGCAGCCCTTCTCTCCAACTTATCAATTTTTGCTTTGTAAAAAGCAACCTTATCTTCTTCAGAGAGATTTGCAGTGGCAGTCTTCACAGTCTTTGCTTTCTTGATGAGAGGGGCAATGCCAGCTTCCTCTTCTTCTTCCTCCTCATCAGGTTCATCTCTCAGATTCATCTTCCCTTTACCCTTAGAACTTGGACCAGCACCAGCGGTTTGAGATGGTGCGGTTTTAGATTTCTTAGGCTTAGGGTCCAGGACTAGATTCTTCTTCCTTGAGACTTTCTTAATGGCTTTCCCAAGAGCAGTAACCGCGGTTGCAGGTGACATTTCAACATAGAACTCCTTGGGGTTGAGGGTATCAGCATCATACAGAAACTTGTACTGGGTGTCTCCAAAGGAATATCTGAAATTGTGACAAACCCTGGTTCCAAGAGAGTCTCCCTCACCCATAGGCACTGATAATTCAGGAGTTGAAAGTCTGAGATCCTCCAAGTGTTGATAGCTTGTAAACAACGCGGTTAGGAGCCTGCAGAATGGTCTCCACCTTTGATGCTCATTCTTGACTCTGGATTGATAAGCATCAATGGAACTAGCCAGTTCCTTCATCAAGATCTTGGGCCAATTTAATTTAATACCATTGTAAATGGCACAACAGTAAGTCCATTGAGAAGAAGTGAAGTTGTTGTGGTTGCCAGTCTTTCCACATACAGACACTCCTACAAGATAGCCCAAGTGGCTCATAAGTTCTCCAAACTCTCTTCTAGCTCTCTTCTTGTAATAACCAGAAAGAGAAGTCAGATTAACTGTAGACAGAGCGGTTGCATCCAGAACCTCCTGATCAACCTCCATAGGGGATCCAGAGACATGAAAATTCCAAGTACTTCTAATATCCAAATGATCAATGGATATATCGAAGCCTTCAACACTGCCAACCAGGCACTTGATCTTGGTGCCATCTGATAATACTCTGTCTCCTAGAACAGCTGAGGAGTAAAACTGATCCACAAAGGACGGAATGATATAAGATTGGCCTTTGTTGAAGAGAGGGAGGATTCCAGAGGTAGTTAGTCTTCTGATCAATTCTCTACCAAGAGCATCTCCTTGGAGCTCAGTCTCATTAATCTCATGGCCAGGAATAAAGAATTTAGGATCCTATAAAATGAAACAAAGGGTTTAGATCCAAACAGTGATTCACAATTCACAAGCGGTTTGGGCATCTATGCGGTTGGCAATTGATGCGGTTGAAAATGTTGAGAACTCCAAACCTCAAGTAAATTGTGAACACAACAAAACACTTAGAAAATATGTAAAAGAGTATACTAGTACGTGGCATTGTAATCCAAGTTTATCCCACACTGCAAGCGGTGCTTAGAGAGGAAGGTCATGGTGTCCAGCCTATATACTAAGTAACATCTCAAATAAACTTAGCATGCGGTTGCAAAAAAAATTTACAAGCATGCGGTTTCAAAGTATAGTGCGGTTAGAAATGTGCATGCGGTTTAAGATGTGCATGCGGTTATAAAGAAAGAATTAGCAAGTATGCAGTTCCTAAGTAAAGAGCGGTTCAGAGAGAGCATGCGGTTCTATGGTGAAAGCGGTTATGAAAATGTCATGCGGTTTCAAAAGAAAAGAAAAGAAGGCATGCGGTTCTTAACTGGGAGTGCGGTTGCAAATCCCATGCGGTTTATGTTTCAAAAACCAAATTTATTAAAAAAAATTTCTAAGTATGAGAAACAGATTTTGAAAATCTCATGAACCAAAATATGTGAAAATTTTAACATGGCATATGAACAGTGAAGTTGAAGGCATGATGAACACGAAGAACACTAAGAACAGAGATTCAACAAAAGTTCACCAAAATCAACAAACAATATGTCAAAATGATCACATTGAGCAGTAGATTAACAATATAACAATAAAAATTCATACTTTGCTCAGAATCACCATGAAACAGCAAGAACATATAAATGGGTTTTCGAATGTCTAAAACTTAAAATCTAAAATCAGTGTTCAAAACATTGCTTGATCGTAAAATAAATTACATATAAAGAATCTAGCAACAAATCCGAACATAACCCAACTGAAATCATTCAAAATGATCAACTAACGAAGCAAATATGAACAAAAATCAAACAAGGGTTTTCGAAGCTTCATGGTTCATCAATGGCGGATTCAACGAAAGATTTGCAGAAAATAAAGAGATGAAGTTGAGAAATACATACCATATCAGTGAATGGAGCTTTAGGAGCCATTGAAGATTCAAGAAATAACTTTGAAGTTTGAAGATTTTTAGAGAGAGAGAAGATGAGTTTGGTAGGAAAGTACAATGCTCAGAGAGTGACAGAGATTGAAAGGTTAAAATGTTGGTTATTGGTTTTTATTTATAGGAAGGTTTTCAAGTAAAGGACAGTTGAAAAGACTTTTTGATTTCCCATAAAAGAAATCATTCCTCTGATTGCACCCTTTCATCTTCTTCTCTTTTGCCAATGACGGCTGACATGATGGCCTTAAATGCTAATGTTCCCTTTGCATTAAATGCATTTAAATTTTAAAATAACGTGGGAAAACATTTGCAAAAATGCCCTTATGTCAAAAAGTGGACTGAAATGAAATTAAAGAAACTTACCTTGGGTCCACGTGGCAGTGCGGTTTGAATAGGTTCTTAAAACCGCATAGCTTCTCTAAAGCTAAGAAATATCAAAACATTGAAAATACCTGTTGTTGAGAGCGGTTTGAAGATGGAGCGGTCACAAGCATACGGCGGTTGGTAATATGCGGTTGGAAGTACGCGGTTGATCACATATGCGGTTGACCACTCAAGCGGTTGAAATCAATGCGGTTCAACAAAGGTGCGGTTGAAAATTCTCAAATAAGAAATACAACCTAAACTTAACACACAAGTTAGCAAATAAAAAGTAATGGAATTTATTTAAGTTCAAGCATACCCATTTCTCCTCTGAGGAAAGAAAACCTCTTGGAGTCAAGAGCCTTGGTGAGGATGTCAGCAATCTGATTATCTGTCCCCACATACTCTAAATGGATATTCCTCTTCTCCACATGGTCTTTGAGGAAATGATACTTGATATCAATATGCTTGGTCTTGGAATGCATGACAGGGTTGTTGGAGACTGAAATTGTTGAAGTGTTGTCACACATGATAGGGCAATTCCCTTCATGGATTCCATAGTCCACCAACTGCTGCTTCATCCAAAGGATTTGACAGCAACAACTACCAGCAGCAATATACTCAGCCTCTGTGGTTGACACTGAAACTGAAGCTTGCTTCTTGCTGGCCCAAGCAACTAGTCTATTTCCAAGGAAATGACAAGTACCACTAGTGCTTTTCCTGTCAATAGTACAAGCTGCATAATCTGCATCTGAATAACCTACAAGATCGAAATTCGAATCTTTGGAATACCAAAGTCCAAGGTTAGTGGTTCCAGATAAATAGCGGATTATACGCTTGACTGCAATAAGATGTGCTTCTCTAGGATCTGCTTGATAGCGTGCACATACACAGACACTAAACATGATATCGGGCCTACTAGCAGTTAAGTAAAGTAATGAGCCGATCATACCTCGATATAAAGTCTGATCAACTTTCTTACCTTTGAGATCCTTATCTAGCTTATTGCCGGTGGCCATAGGAGTATCATATGCTTTAGCATTTTCTAATCCAAACTTCTTTATTAACTCCTTGGTGTATTTGGCTTGGCTGAGGAAAATACCTTCTTCGCATTGCTTGATTTGAAGCCCGAGGAAGAATGTTAATTCTCCCATCATGCTCATCTCAAACTTGCTTTTCATTAGCTTTTCGAAACGCTTACAAAGTAACTCATTAGTAGAACCAAAAATAATATCATCAACATAAATTTGAACAAGTAAAGTATGCTCATTATATTTGGCAATAAAAAGAGTTGTATCAATTTTACCGCGTTTAAATCCTTTTTCTAGTAAAAATTTAGAAAGAGTCTCATACCATGCCCTTGGAGCTTGCTTAAGTCCATACAAAGCTTTCTGGAGTTTGTAGACATGATTGGGAAATTTGGAGTCTTCAAATCCAGGAGGTTGGGCAACATACACGGTCTCTTGCAGTTCGCCGTTGAGGAATGCACTCTTAACATCCATTTGATATAACTTGAAATGCTTGAAAGAGGCGTAGGCTAAGAAGATTCTGATAGCTTCCAATCTTGCAACTGGAGCAAAGGTTTCATCATAATCAATTCCTTCTTCTTGCCTATATCCTTGTGCAACCAACCTTGCTTTATTCCTAGTGATGCTTCCATTCTCATCCATCTTATTCCTAAATACCCACTTAGTTCCTATCACTCCTTGATCTTGAGGTCTAGGCACCAAAGTCCAGACCTTGCATCTTTCAAACTGGTTGAGTTCTTCTTGCATAGCAACGACCCAACTGGAATCTTGGAGTGCTTCATCAATCTTCTTGGGTTCAACTTGAGATAAAAGAGATGTATGCTCGTCATAATTTGATCTCCTTGTTTGAACACCGGAAAACAGATCACCAATCACATTTGTGAGGGGGTGACTGCTGACTTCACGAACCTCCGGGGGTAAGTCTGGTTGTACTGAGGTTTGCTGAAGATCTTCAATTGGAACATCGTTAGATCCTTCAGCGAAGTCATGGAAGGTTAGTTGACGAAGAGGTTCTATAAGCTGGATAGGGGAATTCTCAACTTCTTCTTCCCTTGCAGTTGCATCTGGAGAGGGATCTTCAGGTGCGGTTTCAAAATTGCGGTTTTGGGGAATTTCAGTTGAGGGTGCTGGATTTTGAGGTTGAGGTTCAGGTGCGGTTTGAGGTTCACCTGGTTCATTATGCTCAACAAAATCATCAGCAACATTTGGAGCCAAATGTGGCTCAAGGAGAGAATGCTCATCAAAAGTAACATGGACAGACTCTACTATTTTTAAACTAGTTTTATTGAAAACACGAAAAGCTTTAGAATGTTTAGCATACCCAACAAAAATACCTTCATCGGCCTTGGCTCCGAATTTACCTCTATTTTCTCTTCCGTTGTAGAGGACAAAGCATTTGCAGCCAAAGATCTTGAAGAATGCAATGTTGGGGGTTCTTCCTCGCCAAAGCTCATAGGGAGTCTTATTATAGGTTTTGTTGATGAGGGAGCGGTTCTGAGTGAAGCATGCGGTATTGATTGCTTCAGCCCAAAAATACTGAGGTAGCTTCGCTTCAGATATCATTGTCTTTCCAGCCTCAATCAACGTCCTATTCTTCCTTTCCACAACCCCATTTTGTTGTGGAACACCAGCGGTTGAGAAATTGTGATCAATCCCATGGTCATCACAATACTGAGCAACACCGTTGTTCTTAAATTCTGTTCCATTATCTGATCGAACACTAACGATGTCATCTTCTTTTTGAGTTTGGAGCCGTCTAAAAAGTGCGGTGAGAATCTCATAACAATCATCTTTGGAAATCATCATCTCAACCCACGTATATCTTGAATAATCATCCACCACCACTAAGGTATATCTATTTCCTCCAATGCTGGCAGTGGTTACGGGTCCAAACAAATCTATGTGAAGCAGTTGTAAGCATCTTGAAGTTGAAGGAGCGGTCTTGCTGGTGAAAGACGACGCGGACTGCTTACCAAGTTGACATGCACTGCATTTCTCTGGATGATGGTCAGCCACTTTGGGTAAACCACGAACGAGGTTTTCCCTACCAATCTTTGCAAGATACTTGAAGTTCAAGTGGCTCAACCTCTTGTGCCATAGCCAACTATTTTCGCTCACATTCTTAGCTACAAAACAGAGATTAGTAATACTACATGCAGAATTTAGATCAATAATGTAAATATTACTCTTACGAATCCCTGTGAGTAGGGTGACGCCGGAAATGCTATCTTTGATAAAGCAATTTGATGACGTGAAGTTGCAAAGCATTCCTTTGTCGCAAAATTGAGAAATTGAAAGGAGGTTGTGCTTGAGTCCATCGACAAGAGAAACCTTCTCAATAGTTAGGTTTCCTCTCCTTATAACACCATATCCAATGGTTTTGCCTTTGTTGTTGTCACCAAAGGTTACAGATGGACCACTTGCTTCAACGACATCTTCAAGTAATGATCTATCTCCAGTCATATGTCTTGAGCAGCCACTGTCAAGATACCATTCATTATCCTTGGAGTGACCAGCCATGAAGCAGAGGACCTGAAATGTAAACATTAAGAACGAGGTCCCCCTTTATTCCTTGGGTCCTGAAGTTAGCAACCCTTTACGACCCACACCTGTTTGAGAAGGAGGTTTGCTCTTCCTGGCATTGGATGTGAACCGCAAAAGGCATTCTGCAGCCTTGTGACCTAAACCATCACACACAGAACATTTGTAATAGCTACAAGCTTCATGAGGTTTTACTAACTCCTTACTCTTCTTAGGAGTTGCATGCGGTTTTGGACAAGGAAGCGGTTTGGGAGGAGCAGTTCCAGCTAACATTCCAGCTGATACGAAGGGAACAGGCTTTGGTTTGACCACGTATTTTCTGGGAACGCTATTCCTGCTTTTGAAGGCAGGAGGAGCGGTCGAAGAAGAAGCGCGGTCAGACCTGGAGTTAGCAGAACCGCCTTTTCCACCAGAAGCGGTTGGAGCAGGGATTCTTCCAATTCCATAAGCCATTTCCTCTTCAGATGCTTCCACGGAATTCTTAGGTTTTAACACAGAATTCTTCCCATATTGCTTTCCTTTAGGGTAGACATAATTTACTTGTCTTCCTTTACCCTTTCCTTTAGCATGCTTCCCCTTGGGAATTTCTTTAGTTAGTTCCAAAAATTCCTCATCCTTTTCACTCGAGGATGCACACTTCTCCTCTTCCTCAGATCCAAACCCTAGACCATCCTTAGTTCCAGGAGGAACTTGGAAGTCCAAGATTTTATCCTTGGTGGATTGAGACTTGAGCCACGAATCAATAATCTTTTGACGATCGTCGATTTGGGTTACCAAGTCATCATTCCTGAGTTGAAGTGCAGCAACCTTAGTTTCAAGGATGCGGTTTTGATCAGCAAGAGGAGTCATCTGTTTGATTTGGTCCTTAAGATTAGAGATTTCAGACCTCATCACAGCTTTTCTCCGTCTTGTACAGATTAAGTTCATCATGAGCTAAGCTTAAGGCTTTCTTAAGATTTGAGAATTGATGGATCACCATTTCAGCTTCCTTGAACATCTTTTCATGTTCCATGGGAGAAACCTCTTCCACCACCTTTTTCAAAATTTTCTTTGGAATAGCTTTTGAAGGTGGAGCTTTTAGATGAGAAAATGGGACGTGAATACGAACAATTTCCTATCTTAACGCTAGGAGTAAGTTTAATATCATCATCCAATTTATAATTTGGAAGTTTTGCAAAAACCTCCTTTTCCTCCATATCATGCAACTCAAATGATTCAGAATCTGAGTCATCAGAAGCGTCCGCAACTAAGCAGAGGTTAACCTCTTCGGTTTCACCGTCACTTCCATCCTCAGAATCTGTTTCAATCCAAGTTGCTAATTCCTTGGAATTCTCTTCCTCCTCAGCAACCATTCCCTTTCGATGAGAAAATTTCGAAGGAAAAGTTTTCTTTTTCATATATTCATATTTAGGCTGTGGACACTCAGATGCAAAGTGGCCAGGTTTCCTACAGTTGTAGCATACCAAGTCACTCTTCTTCTTTGTATCTGTAGCCCTAGAAAATGTTGCAGGAGGTTTGCCTTTTGAAAATGATTTTGTGAAAGGTTTTGAGGATTTTCTAAATTTTTGAAATCTTTTCACAAACATGGCAAAATCATCATCATCCATCTCGATGAGTGATGAGGTTGATATGGAAGGATCAGTGGTTTGATTGGATGTGGATGGTTTCTCTTCATGTTCCACTACAGACATAGAAAGCGATTTGGTTTTCCCTTCTATCTCTTCAATATGATTTAATTTAAGTTCATAGACTCTAAGATTGGCATACAAGTTACTTAATGACCAAGTACCCAATACTTTGGAGTCTTCTAGAGAGGTAGCCTTATTTACCCATCTAGAACCTAAAGCAGATAGGAAAGTCATATTGATTTCCTTATCGGTTAAAGTTTTACCAAGAGATCTACAAGCATTAACTACCTCAACATAGCGATCGTAGGTTTGACGCAAGGTTTCGTTGGATTTTCTGTTGAAGTTGTTGTAGGATCTTTCAACAGTGTATAATTTGTTTTCCTTGCACTCATCATCACCTTCGAGGTAGCTCTCTATGGCATCCCACATCTGCTTTGCGGTTTTGAGGTACATCACTTTCTGTAGAGTTGATACGGGGAGGGTTCCAGAAATGATGAACCTCGCCTTGCTGTCCAAGGCAACTAATCTTTTCTCTTCATCCGACCACTCATCTTTTGGCTTTTTGACCTCTGGAGTTTCAGCATTGGTGGTTGCATCAGTGTTAGCCTTCATAGGAATTAGAGGGCCATTGATCACGCATTCCACCAGCATTTCATCTATGGTTTCCAAATGAATAAGCATTCGGCACTTCCAGATGTCAAAGTGGTCTTCGTCCAACATTGGAATGTGTGAATAGTTAACAGTAGTCATTGTCTTTGAGGTTGCCATATCGAATCGGCACACAAGCTGTTAAGCTTGAAAAACAGTGGTTTTAAAATGTGTTAGCTCTGATACCACTTGTTGGTCCCAAAGGTGGCAACAAGGGTGAAAATACAGCTAGAGGGGGGGGGGTGAATAGCTGTTACAAATTTTTCTCCCTTAAATAAAATTTAAACCTCTTGCTTACAAAATCCTCTTGCAGTTGATAATAGACTACAAGTGATAGTGTAAAATGCACAGCGGAATATTTAGAGTTACAGGGCGGTTTTGTTAGGAGAGGTTTGTAAAGCGGTTTTAAGTGAGGTTGATAAGTGAGGTTTACAAACAAGTGAGGTTTTGATACTGTTAACTCCAAACACTATTTCACAATAATGGATATCTAAATAAAGATCAAACAGAGACAGAGATAAATAATTAGTAAGCACAAGAAATATAAATGCAGAAAGTAAGAACACAATATTTGGAGTGGTTCAATCGATAAACGATCTACGTCCACTACCAAGATGGTTAGTCTTGGATTTCTAAGAGAGATTTTATATTAAGTATTTGAGAGATTACAAAGTACAATAAAATCTTTACTTATGAAGAACAAATCCAAAACTATAACCAGTGTATCTCTAATGAATAAACTATGTGTTTAAACAAGAGAGGTGTGTGTGTGAGAACAAGATCAAGGCTCTTTAAATCTAAGAGATGTAGAGCACAATGATTCTTGAATGTGTTAAGGCTTGATTTCTGGTTGGAATATTTCTTGAAGTATGAAGATGAAGATTCAAAGGACTTGGAATTTCTGGGCAAAGCATCAAACTTCGTATGAACACAGCACTTTCTCAATTTTTCAAGCAATCTTCAAATGGAGAAGATTGGGGGTATTTATACCCAAGCATCCAAAATGTAGCCGTTGGACACGGTGATGAAGGACGGTACTTGATGCTTTCTTATTGGTCCATGACAACCACTTTTGTCCTTTGGTACAGTAGTTGCGAGATAAAGGCGATAATGCTCCATTTGCAAGCAATGAGGTTTGGACACCTGTCACCTTTTCAAGATCCTTGCAGATCTTCTCTGACTTTGAATCACGTGACAAGATAAGGTGGTTGACATTGGATATTGCTGATGTGGATCACAAATTCAAAGAGCGGTTCACTTCAAGTTTCAATCAATGGGGGCGGTTCTGGAGTACAGGCGGTTTGACAAGTGCGGTTGGTAACTCCAGTGAGGTTGCAAAGTGCGGTTGAAAATGAGCTGCAAGGTGCGGTTCATCATAGGGCGGTTGCACTTGAGTAGTTCAAGAGTAGTTTCAAACAAAGGATTTCACCAAGCAAATGCTAAGGGCGGTTTTGCTAGGGCGGTTCCAAAGAAGTGGTTTGAAACTTACGGCTGCAACTCTCAATTCCAATGAGTGTGCCGAGTCTTCAAGCCTAATCTATAAAATGGACTTAACTAAAAATTGAAGTCTAAGCTTCATTACATAGGGTCCTAAAGTCCTTAAAATAGACAGGAGGTTATGGTATCAATCAAATCTAATACAAATATAGGAGGGTTAAAACATGCATACCCAACAGTTCGCATGGTCCTATAAAGATATGCCAGGCCTCGATCCTTCCATAGTTGAGCACCGAATACCGCTCGACCCAGAAGTCAAGCCAGTGAAGCAGAAGCTAAGAAGAATTAAGCCCGAATGGTCCTTACAAGTGAAAGAGGAAATAGAAAAGATGCTCAGCGGGGTTCATCGGGGTCATTGAATACCCAACATGGCCGTGCCCAACATAGTGACGGTGACCAAGGCCAACGGAAAGATCCGATCTGCGTAGACTTCAGAGACTTAAACAAAGCCGAGTCAAAGACGATTTCCTGCCAAACATCGACATTTTGGTAGATTCCACGGCCAACCACGAAGTCAAATCTTTCGTCGATGGTTTTGCCGGCTACAACCAAATCAAAATGGCAGAAGAAGATCAAGCCAAAACAGCCTTCACAACCCCTTGGGGCACATATCGCTACTGCGATGGCCATGCCATTCGGACTAAAGAATCTTGGGGCTACGTACCGGAGGGCGGCTACGGCTCTGTTCCATGACATGATCCACAAAGAAATTGAGGTCTATGTGGACGACATGATAATACATTCCAGAGGATCGAGATGGCCAGCACTTTGTTGATTTGAGAAAATTCTTCGGCCGCCTCCGAGACCACAAAGCATGAGGTGAATCGGCCAAGTGCACTTTCGGTGTAAGACGAGGCAAGGTACTAGGATATATGGTGACAGTAACGGGGAATCGAAGTAGATCCCCGAGAAAATCAAGGCGATAGTTGAAATGAAGCCCCACGGACAACGACGAAGTGAAATCCTTCATGGGAAGGCGCAATACATAAGCCGCTTTGTAAATCAGTGACCTCGATCTGCGAGCCAATCTTCAAGTTGATGAAAAAGAATGCCTACACAGAATGGACCCCAGAATGTCGGCTTGCCTTTGAACAGATTAAGGCATACCTTGTGAATCCCAGATTCTCTCGCCCACCACATCGGCAAAAGCCACTCTTGCTATATCTAAGCGTCACGGATACGGCAATAGGGGCTATGCTAGCTCAAGAGAAAAAAGATTCCAAAGTCGAAACGCCATCTATTTCGTAGCGAAAGCTCCAAGGAAGCGAACTCAATTACTTCCGCTTGCGAGAAGACTTGCGCAGGTTTGGTGCAGGTAGTGGGAAAGTTGAAACACTACATGCGGTCTCACCCGATACATCTTGTTTCAAGGATAGACCCCATCAAATATACATTCGACAAGCCTTCCATCTCCATGAGATTGGCAAAATGGTCGTTCTTTTTGGCCGAATATGACATCGCTTATGTTTCAAGGAAATCCGTAAAAGGACGCATAATGGCGGAACATCGGCCGATTTCCCAAGTGATGAGTCAGAGGACACGAACCTCAATTTCCCGATGATGGAATCTTCGCTCTAGAAGGAGAAAATCGCTGGCAACTCTTCTTCGACGGGGCGTCAAACAAAAGGGGAACGGGATAGGAATGCTTACGGTCGATCCTACTGACGAACATACCCCCATAGCAGTAAGGCTGAACTTCGAAGTCACCAACAACGCTGCCGAATATGAAGCTTGCATAGCTGGGTTGGAAGCCGCCCTTGAAAGAAATATCAAGGAATTGGAGGTGTACGGTGACTCTGCCCTCATCATCAATCAGGTCTCTAACAAATGGAAGACCGTGGATCCGGGTTTGCGAAGTATCATGCTTACATGGAAGAGTTAGTAACTCAATTCAAAGAAATCAGCTTTCATTACCTGCCAAGAGACCGAAACAGGTTCGCAGATGCTCTGGCTACACTAGCCTCTCTTGTCGAAATACCGGAAGGAAAGTCTGTTAAACCATTCAGAGTCGGGAGAAGAGAAAACCCCGCCTATTGCTTCGAAATTGAAGCGGAAGCCGAGGCGATCAATGATCCTGGTACACTCAGTTTATCGGTACACGAAGGATGGCGAGGCCTCTTTCAAAAACGAAGATGGGGAATATAAAGAAGGAATCAAAGCAAAAAGTCTCTCACTGAAGCGGCTCGCCTCCCATTATGTTCTTTTGGGAAACATGTTATACAAAAACGTTATCAAGGCCCCCTCTGCGATGTATCGGCAAGCGAGGCTACCGAACTCATGAAAGAAATACATGGTGGTACTGCGGCCCTCACATGAATGCTCGAGCTCTGATGCAAATCATACGAGAATGGGGTATTTTTGGATCACCATGGAAGCCGAGCATCCGGTTTGTCAAAGCTGCGACAAATGTCAGCGATACTCAAATCTTAATCACTTGCCTCCTCACGAGTTATCTTGCATGACAACCCCTTGGCCTTTCGTCACTTGGGGAATTGATGTCATAGGCAAAAATCACACCATCGAGCGATGCGGCCACGAGTTCGTCTGGTAGCCGTGGATTATTTCACCAAGTGGGTTGAAGCCAAGTCCTACAAAATCCTCAATTCAAAGAAAGTCGCCCTCTTCATCAAAGAAAACATCATGTGCCGATACGGGTTGCCGGCCGAAATCATTTGAGATAATGGATCCCACTTCGAAGGGGAATGTGACAGGTTCTTTGGCGAGAATTCCGAATAACCCGTCACAAGTCATCTCCTTACAGGCCCCAAACCAACGGAGCTGTCAAGCGGCAAACAAGACTCTGGAAAATATCATCCGGAAAATGGTTGTCCAAGGCAAGAGATTGGCCCGAGAAGTTACACCTGGCACTCTGGGGCTACAGAATATCAGCCAGGAACGGCAACTTGGGAACACCGCATTTGCCCTCACATACGGAATGGAAGCCGTACTCCCAATCGAGCTGGAAATACCCTCGCTCAGTATCTGCTGGAAAGCCGGATCAACGAGGTCGAATGGCTCCAGAGTCGCCATGACGAATTGGCCCTACTAGACGAACGCCGATTGAAGGCCATGGAACACATCCGGGCCTACCAAGGAAGAATGGCGAGCCTTCGACAAGAAAGTAAAGCATCGGGAGATCCGAGAAGGTGATCTCGTTCTAAAAGAAAAGCCCCCAGTCCGTATCAACCCTCTCGGCAAATGGGAGCCTGTAAGGGTCGGGCCATATGTCGTCCAAAAGATCTTCTCCGGAGGAGCCATGCAACTTGCAGACCTCGACAGGAATCCCTTTGTACACCCAGTGAATGGTGACAAGGCTGCGCGAGATACTACGCGTAAAAAAAAACAAAAAAAAAACAAAAAAAAAACAAAAAAAAAACAAAAAAAAAAAAACAAAAAAAAAACAACAAAAAAAAACAACAAGAAAAAAGAGTGCTAAAAGAGTAATACCCAACTAGGTTAGAAACCCGAAAAGGGCGGCCTAGGTAAAAAACAGGGTTGCACAAAAAAAAAAACAACAAAAAAGAGAGTGCTAAAAGAGTAATACCCAACTAGGTTAGAAACCCGAAAAGGGCGGCCTAGGTAAAAAACAGGGTTGCACCAAAAAAAAAACAACAAAAAAAAAAACAACAAAAAACAAAAAAAAAACAAAAAAGAGTTCACCAGGTTGAACTACGAAGACCTGAGCTCCTCAAAATGAGGGGAACGTAGGCAGCCGGAAACGGTTCGGTCTAAAGCACAAATAAAAGCCATACTTTGGCATCAATACAATTGGTCAGACCATGAAAGCGTCTCAAAAAACTCTAAAGCAATTCAAATATTCATTACAAGTTAAAAGCTCTTTGATGAGTCTAAGCCCGATTCATTCCTACAACTGGCAACCTGCTAAAAGAAAACTAAGATACATAATCAAACTAATGTGTCTGTCATGGCAAGAAAGGGATACTTGGAAACCTCGTAGTCACTCCAAGCCACTCGTCTTTTGGCCTCTCCCTTCTTCTTCCCCCTCCGAGTCTTTCTCTTACGAACCGGAAAAATGTCGGTATTCCTCCTACCAAGCTCGGGTATAGGGACAGGGTCTATCAAACCGGCCTCCGTCGGGGCCTTAGTAGCCCTAGCGTCATCCCTCATCTCCTCGTAACCTAGCCGGTAGCATAGGAGCCCTCCTCTCCCCGTCTCTTGACGTAAGCCTCATAATCAGCCACAGCGTCCCCGCTCCGGTCATGAGGGTTGGCCCTCGCCTCGGCCCTCCTCCTCTCGAAACAGCCAGTCCTCCGCACCCACAATGGCCTCACGCCGTCTCAAAATAGCCACCCGAGTCTCTCCTGGATGCCTCTCATACCAATCCAGTACCAAGTGGTCAAGAACACCGGTCTCTGACGCCGAGAATGACCCGAGGAGGAAAGGCATCATATCTCCATGCTCGGGAAAGAAATGGAAACACCGAGGGATCGTCCATGGAAACAGGAGCCACCACCCCGGTGGCTATATCATCAAAGCCCTCCAAAGGAACTCCGCTCCAGACCAAACTGCTCTCGGACTAAAGCCGGAATATAGAAGCTGGACCGAGAAAGCCCGGGAAGCATGACCACGGAGACCCATCCTCAAGCACTCTTCGAGTCTCCACCCGCCAATGAGGCACCAACCATCGATATCTTCAGCCGGGCGACCCGCCATCCAACGCTCCCACGAGCCCCGATCATCAAAATCTACATCAACACCTCTCCCGGCAAAAGTCCAAGGCCCGATCATATCGAGGTTTCGAAGAACCCCCAGGACGCTCCATCGCCCACAGGGTCAAGAGGAACGGGCTGCCCGTGCATATACCGCCGTCCGGTAGCTAATCCGTCGAGAGCATGAAAAGTCTCCCCAAGAATCAAAGGAACGACATCTCGCCTGTGCGACAGTGAACGACAACATCCAAGCAGAGACCGATGGCGCATCCCAAAGGAATAGACCATGAACAGGGTGCCAAACATACAAAGTGCAAAGGCATCCCAATAGGCATCATCCACCAAGCCTAGGCCCCTAAATCTGTCGGGAAGACCGGAAATATCGAAATGATCGGGACCGCGGATCATACCTTGCGCTTCCTCCGGGGAAAGATGAAGGAGGACGCACAATCTGTCAGCAAAAGAAGCCCCTCCGGGCAAAGGGACCGCTATCTCTTCCACCTCCGGACCTCCAAGCAAGGCCCGAAATTCTTCCACAGTCGGAACAATCTCGTTGAAGGAAAGGCAAAAGACATGCCTTCTAGTATCCCAAAACGAAGAAGAAGCTCTTAAGAGGCCATAATCCGGAACCAATTCTTTGAGAGACCACAAGCATCGTATCTTGTACCTTTCTTCAAAGAAGGACCTCCTCTCGTGCATAATCTCCCTACACCACTCCTTGAACTTTTCAAAGAACAACATTTGCCTTTCTTTGGACAATTTTGGAGAATTTTTGGCCATTTCCATGGTTTTTCTCTCTTTCTCCCCGAAAATGGCTGTTTGGACTGGAGGTTGAAGAGGATATTTGAATTTGAAATAAAGCAAGACCAGGTCTGAACCAAAATTAAAGGACAGTGTCAGATGCAGTCCCCATCCGCGCGGATAGGATTGCTTTCCATCAGAAAAATCCGCAATGTACCAAGCCGCTACACCAAAAGAGGAATATTCCGTCCGGTTGCTCGAAACCCGTGCAAAAGAAAACCTCCCCAAACCACCCATATACCAAACACCCTTGCAAAAAAAAAAACCAAGGCTCATGCGACACTGCATTCATATTGCATTGCATTCATAAAATAAAATCCTAAATTATTACATTCCAAAAAAAAAAGAGAGTGTGCAAAAAAAAAAAAACAAACAAACATAAATAAAATCCTAAATTATTACATCCAAAAAAAAAATGTGCATAATCTGTACAAATCTAAATCTCAAAAAAAAAAAATCAATCGGAGTCTCACTGCCCGATGTCTCCCCGCCCTCTTGCGACTCGGGCCCGCCTCCTCAGGAGCCCTGAAAATCTCAGGCTCAGAATCGTCCTCGTCTCCAGAGAGAGGCTCGTCAGGACCAACCGGCACGCTCTGATAGGGCAAGCCGAGATCTGCGAAAAAGTCGTACCCGAAGGTGAAGGCGTCAGACTCCTGCACGTACGAAGACGACCCGCCATGCTGCCAAACGTGTCCCTGCCCGTGTGGATCCCCGAGAATGACGTGATCCGGGCGCACCGCGCGGGATCAAGGAGAGGAGACAAAGGAGTCTCTCGAAGAAGTCTCTGAGCGAATAGGGAAGCCTCCCGTCTGACAGGCGCCGGCCGTGGTCGCCTCGCTCTAGCCTGAGGAGCCCCGCAAGCGACCATCCTCCTAATGAATCTCTTGGCCCCGATCACTTGCTTCGTCAGCTTCTCGACGACCACCTCCGAAAACTGCACAAAAGCAAAAGCGCAAAAAAAAAGAGGTGATGCTAAAGATGATGAAACAAAGGAAAGAAAAGAAAGGGGAAAAGGTGAAACCATACCTTCATACCCGGACGAGGCCGGAAGGCTCGTGGAAGTCGCTCGGCCGAGGGATTCGCACCCTCAATCGGACCCCATCCCGGATATAGGAAAAATCCGTCCGAGGGTACCGCGGGATCCCAAGCCCCTCCCTATCCGTAACCCGAGGCATCCTCGGCCTCCTCAAGACGAATGTCGCATATGGCTCAATCGCCACGAAGTCCGAGAAGTGCCGACCGCTCGGTAATCGTCCCAGTGTCACGGACCGATCGCTCGGGTGCATCATATCGACGGGAGGCTCCACCGGTGTCCTCAAAGGCGAATTCACGCCATGCCGGCGCGTCACCCTCTCTCCCGGATAATATGCATCGCAGTCGACCCTCAAAATCCTCCGCCGCACCGGCCCGTATCTCGCCCTTCACCGCGCCACCTCAAAGCGATCCTGTGGGAAGAATATCATCCCCTCATCCGTCTCGGCCTCCGTCAAAGGAAGGCAATCCGCGTACCCGAGAGTCGTACGCCCTCGGAGCTTATCTTCTCCGGGCATGCTTGGACCAAGATCCGCATGGCCGGATACGCCCGACGTACTCCGCCGCCGCCGCCACACCGTGACGTGAAAAACTCCAACGCCCATACCTGCGAAAGGTAAAAATCCAATTAATCCAAGGCAAAAGAAAAGTGCGTGCTCAAAAAAAAAAAGAGGGAAAGCAAAAAGAGAGCTTATACCTCCAGTGGCAAACTCAAAGCAAGACAAGGAGCTCACAGCCTTCCGGCCGTACCTATCAAGAGCAAAATAAAGCTCGCCACCGGCCTCTCCCCACGAGACATCTCCGGCCATCTCCATGTCCTCCAAGGACCTCGCAAGGCAAAGACCGCCGTCCCTCAAAGCATGTCCAAAGAGCGTGCTCGAGAAAGCAAACCACAAGAAGGCCCCGGCAACTGATCGGCGCCTATCCTCTCCTCCCCAGCCTTCATAGCTCGCTATGGTCTCCACGATCTTGCCGTAGACCACGGCATACTCCATCCCCATCCCCTTCTTGGGAATAGGGGAAAATCCTTAAGAGCCTCGCAGACGGCATCGCCGTAGCCATCCCGCCACTCAATGCCGCGTCCATTAAAGGACAGCCCGTGATCGCAAAGATAGTCGAGGGCGTAACCGTAGCCTCGCCCCGAAGAAGTGGAAGGTGTGGGTCGCGTCCCACCAATGCCGCGCCGCAGCAAACATCAAGCCCTTGCTCTTAGGGAACTTGACCGCCCCTCAAGCACTCGACAAACTCCCAAAGCCCCGTCTCGACAACAACTGTCTCTGACTCGGCAAAGCTCCTCGGCCCGCATCCGGAAGCCGATCCCACAAGTCAATCACGTACTCCACCGATCCTCGAGTCTTCATCTTGTTCACCGCTCCGTCACAAAACGGTTTCCGCCCGTAAAAAAAAAAAAAAAAAGAGAAAATGTCAAAAAGATTGCATTTGCATTTACAAAAAAAAAAAAAAAAAAAAATTCGACAAAGACATAACAAAGATACAATGAGCATAGCCCCATTTTTCTCGCATGAAAGAAAACAATTTTCAAAGAAGTCCCAATGCATTCATCAAAAAAAAAAAAGAGATGCATTCCTACGGAAGTAAAAACTCCGTCCCATTTTCATAAAATAACATGCATCATCTCAAAAAAAAAAAATGCATACATGCATATCATCCATCTTACATGCAACGGGAGGAAAAATCCGTCCCACTTTTCAAAAAAAAAAAATCCTAAACATACATACATCTCATATTGGCAAAATGCCCATTCTTTCCAAACAAAATGCATGCATTGCATCATCATTCACCAATATCAAAATTCAATTTCAAAAAAAAAAAAAAATCATCATCATCATCAACATGCAATATTCAATTTCAAAAAAAAAAAAAATCACAATTCTTCGAATTTTCACATGTAATTTTCGAATTGAAAAAAAATGTGTGGCAAAAATGCCAATTCTTTTTCCAAGCAAAATGCACACTTTGGGTTACTCATATACTCATTACAACATGCAAAGCATCAAAATCAAAATTCAAAGCCAAGAACATCAATCATTCGAACTTTCAAAAAAAAATTTAATTCAAAAATCACCCAAAATTCAATTTTCGAACGAGAAATCAACAAAGGGATCAAAGGGTTTCAAAGTATACCGTTCGAAGATGCGGATCCGAAGCCCAATGTTGCCAAGCATCGGGGTAATGCTCCTCCTCAACCGATTGCGAAAGATTGTAATGCCTCCTCATCCGGACGAGCTCCAATCGCCTCTCCGCTACCGGGCCACGTCCTTGGCCTTGAAAAGCGCCTTCCCGTGTTCCATTGCTCAAAAAATCGAAGAAATCGGAAGAATTTTGAAGCTTAAATGGCCAAAAATGGCGGATTTTGCAGTTTTTCCCTCTCTGCTCTCGACAATTTCAAAACTGAATGGGGAAGAAGAAAAGGGCGTTGGCCCTAATTAATACCCCTGGTTTTCAGTTCCTATCCGCGCGGATAGGATTGCAAGGGTCAAATGACCCTTTTGCCCCTTAAAATTTCGTGACTCGCACTACCCCCAACTTAACTTAACAGAGTTAACCAAAGTCACCCCTTGTCAAGAAAATCTTCCCTAAGTAAAACGTAAGACCGAGTGCCCCGAGAAAGATAACGAGATCCCGTATCTTTCATCAAAATCTTCCCTATAGCCAAACGTAAGACCGAGTGCCCCGAGAAAGATAACGGATCCCGTATCTTTCATCAAAATCACCCCTAAGCAAGAAAACGTAAGACCGAGTGACCCGAGAAAGATAACGAGATCCCGTATCTTTCATCAAAATTACCCCTAAGCCAAACGTAAGACCGAGTGCCCCGAGAAAGATAACGAGATCCCGTATCTTTCATCAAAATCATCCCCGAGCCAAACGTAAGACCGAGTGACCCGAGAAAGATAACGAGATCCCGTATCTTTCATCAAAATCTTCCCTAAGCAGGTAAAACGTAAGACCGAGTGACCCGAGAAAGATAACGAGATCCCGTATCTTTCATCAAAAATTACCCCGGCAAAACGTAAGACCGAGTGCCCCGAGAAAGATAACGAGATCCCGTATCTTTCATCAAAATCTTCCCTAAAAGAAACGTAAGACCGAGTGCCCCGAGAAAGATAACGGATCCCGTATCTTTCATCAAAATCACCCCCAGCAGTTAAACGTAAGACCGAGTGCCCCGAGAAAGATAACGGATCCCGTATCTTTCATCAAAATCACCCCCGGCAGTCAAACGTAAGACCGAGTGCCCCGAGAAAGATAACGAGATCCCGTATCTTTCATCAAAATCTTCCCCGGCAGTAAAACGTAAGACCGAGTGCCCCGAGAAAGATAACGGATCCCGTATCTTTCATCAAAATTACCCCCGGCAGTCAAACGTAAGATCGAGTGCCCTGAGAAAGATAACGAGATCCCGTATCTTTCATCAAAATCCCCCGGCAGTCAAACGTAAGTCCGATCTCCATGAGAAAGATAACGAGATCCCGTATCTTTCATCAAAATCATCCAACGGCAGTCAAACGTAAGACCGATTTCCCAGACAAATACGTCTGATTTTCCCCAGCAAAGGCTAACGAAATCCCCAGCAAAGTTAACGGAATCCCAAAAGCCAACGAAATCTCGAGTAGTACTCGAACTACGAAAGGGCTTGATTCCCACTAGGGATACGTAGGTAGCCTATCATTAGGTCCAGCCCCTCGACCAAAACGGTCACCCTCTCCTTCGGCAGCAGACGAAGTCCACCGAAAGGCCATTTCAAATTAAGGTCCAAGGCGCCTAAAAAGCCATCATCATCAAGGTTCGAGGCACCTAAAACGCCATCTCCAAGGTTCGAGGCACCTAAAACGCCATCTCCAAGGTTCGAGGCACCTAAAACGCCATCTTCAAGGTTCGAGGCACCCAAGACGCTATCACTAGAAAACGATAAATCGCAATCATCCCGCAGAGACCGAAAATGGTCATTCCTATCCCCAGCAGAGCGGATAGCCATCGACCGAACATGGTCATCTCTTATCCCAGAGAGTTTCTTTCCAAAGAAACGACCGTAGAACTCGCTCATCGTGTTCGAGGCACCTAAAACGCCATCATCTCCGTGGTCAAAGACCCGAACTACGATCGGCTTCGATTCCCGCCGGATACGTAGGTAGCCTATCGCTAGGTTCACCCACCCGATCACTCGATCATCCTGCCAAATATGGAGCCTTACTCTTATCGACGACCCCGCTTCCTTCGAAAGCGCCGTCGCCGAGGGGCTACTGTAAGTGCTCCAATTTGAGCTTGTTAGAATTTTCGTTAGAAAATTAACGAAAGTTATAACATTTCTAACAATTCCTAACTATCCTAACATTTCTAACAAAGTGAGGGTAAAATGGGCATTGTTATTTAAGGTTAAACCTTAAAAAGAATCTCAAAAAAGAAAAACAAAAGAAGAAAACCAAATATAGCAATGCCGGAAACATAAACCGGCCTAATTTGAATTTCAAAAAGAAATATTCTTCTTGTCCAAAGCCGGAGCCGCATTTAATGAACAAAGGCACGCCGCCCGGACTCTGTCCGCGCGGATAAGAATGTAAAATTCAGAGGGCTATAAATTGAGCCCTCCAAATACAAAAAATAAGGGAGGAAGAACACAATTGCACCGAACCTCTGGCGAAATATAGAGAGAAAACAGTGAGAATTCACTTGAATTGTCACCATTTTCTATCCAATCTTTCCCAACTCATACTCATCCACTCACTCTCATATTAAAGCCCTAAACACTCATACACTCAAGCCAAACACTCAAGAACACAAGGAAGATTGGTAAACCCTCCTCTTCCTAACCCTAAATCTCATCCATGCATGCATCTTCAAACTACAAAATGTAGTTCTTTCATCTTCTTGCTCTAGATCTAAGAAGATCACCATGGAAGACCATCTCCATGGATGATCTTCTACAAAGATCAACATTATTTTCAAAGCTTTTCTTGCTTACTTGCAAAAATGCACTTTCAAAACCCTAAAAAACCATTTTCAAGCACTAAATCTTGATTTCAAAGGGTAAAATCCCCCTCCCCAAGCAAATGAAATGCTTAGTCCTAATGTACCCCAAGGATGGTTTGGTATAGTTGATTCACCACTAAAATGTCTAGTGATCACTAACCAAAACCTAGGGAAATGGGGACAAGCATGGATGCAAAACCCCCCTTAAAATCATATTTTCTTTCTTGAGAAGTTGCTGTCCAGTAGCAATTTTCTCAGACCTCAGTCCATGGTCTTAATTTTTGGACACAGATGAACTTGGAATTTGGTGTTGACTACAAAACACTTTTTGTAGCCAACATCCAGAGCTTTCCATACATATTTTTACCTTATTTTTTGGGTGAGTAAAACTCCTCTTTTCAAATTTTCTTTCAGAGGCTAGTTCATCAGCTTCTGGGAATCCAGATCTCATATCTGAGGTTTCCAGAAGGTTTTGACCCCTCAAATCTTCTCCAAAATAGGAAATTCCTTCGCACAAACCTTATTTAAGGTGTCTAGAACAACTTTCATTCTCTGAGTTTATCCAGATTATGAAGTTTTAAGACCCTTGAATCCCTTTTAAAATCAAAGGTCCACTGCCTTTTTCATTCTGGCAGAAATGGCTCTCAACTTCAAAAGGTCTTTTGAGTACCAAATCTCAATCCAAAAATCTTCCAAAAAATCATGGGATCAGTTTAAAGTCTTAAAAAGATATCCCAATTTTTACTTTTCTGAGTTTCAACTTATTTTGGCCAAAACACACACACACACACACACACAAATGATTTTCAGCTTGGAAGACTCGTTTTACGAGGCGCGTCGGGTGCACACTAACGTCCTTCCCGACGCGTAACATGACCTCCGAACCTAAATCTCTGATCTCGGGCTTTTTTCAAAGTTTTGGCCCTTCAAAATTAAAATGGCGTGGCGACTCCGTTTTTTCCGGTTTTATTTGGTTTTTCAAAGAAACGCAAAAACCGAATTTTTCCCGCGAATGGCAACATCATCACAGACAGGAATGTAATAACACAACTCCTTTTGCTCCCAGAAAACCAGCCGAGCCCAGACCACGGGTCATGAATCTCGAAAACTTTGGAATGCCTCTGAATGACATCTTTAGGGGGCGGTGAAAGAAGGCTTGCTGCGGCCTTTGGAGAATTTCCAACCCAAATCCGAATGCTCCCGTGGATACTACAAAGTATTGTGCTTTTCATCAAGCTCACGGACATCTGACTGACAACTGCTTCACTCTGAAAAAGGCAATCCAGGGGCTAATAGAGCAAGGAAAGTTGGAAGGCCCCGAGGGGCCTAACACAGTCAAAAATCCCCTGCCAAGGAACCATAATCAGGTGAATATGATTGAATGCGGAGAATCTTCGCATGCCCAGGAAGATGCGGATGAAGGTCCCCAAATACCCGTGGCCAACCTCGTCGAGGATCCCGACTCGGATTCCCCTCGGCCTTGAGGATATCGAACGAATCAACCCATCTTGGTCTCATGTCAGAGACTCCTTGCAAGAATACAAGGCCCGCTATTTTTCGAATGAAGGGAAGGCCAATACTGAAGAGCTGGGGCTGTTCCGGTCAAAATATGAAAGAACCATTTACACAAGATGGTTAGAGCAGTCAAGAAAGATTGAGCGAGAAAGCTTCCGGCGAGCACCGTCTTGGGGCTTATCAAGAAAGAGGCCGAAAATCATCTGGAGCTAGTACACTTCCACAAAGCGGCTATTGGAGAAGTCAAATACGACCAAGGCGGAAACTCGAAGAATCGAGAGGAGGAAGAACCCTTCTACATTCTACACGGTGTCAAATACGTGCCACCCCTCTCACTCTTCCCCCAGCAGTTTCGGGTGGAGAAGCCGAGCCGCAATTACCACTTCCGGGAATGGGAGCATATGACAATTCTGCGGCCGCACGCACCCATATTCCCCAACGGGTTTGATCGGCGTTCCCTCTCACCGAAATCCCGGTAGTATGGGAAGAAGATTCCGATGACAGCAATGATGATGATGATGACGAGAGTGAAGAGTCAACCGAGGCCCCGATCCGGAAACAACTGGAACAATCGGGCCGAAATGAGCCCATGGGAGCGTGCACAATGGCGGTTATCGCAAGCGACGACGAAGAAACTTCGGGAGACGAATATGAGACCGAGGACATGAAGGCCATGAAGTTTCATGGATCTCGAGCACGTGGATGTCTTAGAATTCAACACCGCCTACCATGCTTTGGGGAAAGGGTTTTCAGTGTCCGATCCAGCCGATAGTCGAAGATCCGATCGAAAGAGGAAAATTAACTCCCATCCGCCCAAATGAGAAAATAACCATGGTTAGATCAAATCCACCCCGTAACAAAGTAACACTCCTTGTCGTGGTTACCCAAGAAGAGGTCACCTTCCCGAATGTATGTCGCCTTTCGTGAGGTCCTAGAAACCGGCATGATACCGGATGCGCCTCCCACACGTAACGCTATAATCATCTCCAACTCGAGTATTACGTAAGGGAATCGAATGGCTGCACTATACCGGGATGAGATCGAAAAGCCGCCGAGTCCCGACAATAGCGACTCTTGTTGCATGATAACTATGAGCAAGGCCGGCCATGAGAGTGAATCGGAGGACGCCCTAGCTCTGGGCCATCCAAGGGGCAACAACACAACCCCAAACCCAAAAGCCTCGACACTGGGAAGCAGCTTATAAGGGCCGCCCAGAAGGAGCCAAGATGCAGCTCGGCCCCTCACCGTCGCTAGACTCCGTCGTAACCAATGGCCAATAGCCAAAAGGGCTCCCCGTTGACCTTAGCAAGATTGAAGAAATCTAGTCAAGAGACGACCGATGAGGAAGTTAATCCGTTGACCCGATCCGGGCGGATCTTCCAAGGAAATCCCAAGGCGCATAAGAAGGCCACAGATCAAGCACCGAAAGAAGAACGCCGCCCTATGCTAAGACAACAAACCTGCACTCGAGAAAGAGGATCCCGTGCTCACCCAGCTTGAAGCAAACACAGCCAACATTTCCTCTCGGTCTCTACTCACCTCGTCCTATCCCCATAAGGGTTTGAAGCCGGAAGAAAGCTGGCTCGCACTCGTGCCTATTGATGCTACTCCCGATGATGTGGTACAACTAATTGGGAACATCCACTACGGGAACATAATCACTTTCACGATCTCGACCTCCCTCAATTTGGGGCCGATCATAATGAGCCTCTCTTCATCACAAATCCACTGGATGAACGACGCCTCCTCGGGTCCTGGTTGATAATGGGTCCGGAATGAACATTCTTCCCAAGAAAGATCATGAGCTTGCTTGATATCAAGACTACGTACTTGAAGCCTTCTTCTCTCACAGCCAAAGCTTACGACTCAACATCCCGAGCAAACCTCGGAGTTGCTACTTTAGACCTCTCGGTTTGGATGTAAATTGATACTGTGGAATTCCGGGTTATCGACATCCCGATTACTTTCAATGCCCTGGGAAGACCTTGGCCGCACCAAGTCAAAGGGGTCGCCTCAAGCCTCCACCAAAGTGTGTGAAATTCGTCTCGAATGGGGATCTCGACGACCATTTACGGAGATTTAGTCACTTTAGAGGAGCACGAGATACGGGCGGAATACCTATTCTCGGAAATCAAACATGACGAGGAAGGTCTCATGCTAACGGGCTTCACGGTCGAGCCTCCCAAGGCCCAAGTGTGCAACATAGATCCGACGGTCACTCGGGTTAAAATCCCACCGGTCTTGAAAATGATGAGAAAAATGAGCTATCTACCCGGCCTCGGCCCTGGGAAGCACCAACAAGGAACTCACAAACTCATCGAAGTGAAAGGACAGTAATACTCGCCACGGCCCGGGATATGAGGCCTCCCAGGTGGACGCAAAGAGGAAAAGATTTGAAGCCGCCACAAGAAAGGTCTGGCCGACAACCCTAAATCTCTCCCCTTCACAGTCCTAATTGGCCGACTACTTTGTAAAGGGTCCCACACAACCAGGAAACATCACAGAGCCCACTCCTACGGCAGGATGGCTAGAGCTACAGGATAGCCTCAACAAGTTCAGCGGAACCAAGGCTAACCCGGTCCGTAGAATGTTCCCGGACCTACCCAAGATACTCCGGGGCTACCACTGCTATGAAGAGCGAGTATACCTTCAGAGGCGTGCCTCGACTGGGTGGAACAGTTCGAGAAGCTCACAACCACTATTCCTATTGCCCAGTGAAGATCCGAAACCCGGATTCGAATTGACGAAGTGCCAAAAGCTAAGGCCACGGAATTTCCCTCGATGATTGGGATGGTCTGGTTATGCAAAGAATTGTTCGAAGAAGAAGTCCAGGTGCCGACCCGATTGATCTCGGCTCGGTCCAAAAGATGATAGCGGCAATTGAGAAAGGAAAACAAAGACAAGACAGTTCCCGAGTCATGAGGCCACCAACAAAGATGCCGCTAAAGAATTGGGAAACTCTCTCAGCCCGTCCGCGACCAAGGAGGAAATGATCACCAAGCTTGGATTGGTCCCCCGTCCCTTTGTGTCAATCTAGGACAAGTCCTCCCAGCCTCTCTCTATTAAGATCGAGTCTCTAGGGTCGTCCGATGGCCTTACGCCCGAAGACTACGAGTCCGTAGCAAGCACCGTATTCCCTTTCGTTTTCAATGAAATGACGAACCTTTCGAGTATCCCTTGATTGCCACTTTAACTAATGATGAATTAATTAAAAAAAATTTAATAATAATTCATTAGATAAAGAAGCAGACACATTAAACAAAAAAAAATCAAACAACAAAAAAATCTTTAAGCAGTTGTTCGGAAAGAGGAAAATCGAGCCCAAGCCGCCGAAGAGATTTTGACGAGTGTGAATTTGGGAACTCGGAAGAGCCTAAAGAGACGCAGATTGGCGATTTCTTCGAAGGAATCGAAAAGGATGCTCGCAAAGTCCTACAAAATCCTCAATTCAAGGAAAGTTGCCCTCTTCATCAAAGAAAACATCATGTGCGTATACGGGTTGCCACCGAAATCATCTCGTATAATGGATCCCACTTCGAAGGGGAATGTGAAAACCGCCGCGGAATTCCGAATAACCCGTCACAAGTCATCTCCTTACAGCCCCAAACCAACGGAGCCGTTGAGGCAAAGAAACAAGACTCTGGAAAATATCATCCGGAAAATGGTCAGTCCAAGGCGTAGATTGGCCCGAGAAGTTACACTCGGCACTCGGGGCTACGTAACATCGCCAAACGGCAACTAGGGAAACGCCATTTGCCCTCACATACGGAATGGAAGCCGTACTCCCAATCGAGCTAGAGATCCCCTCGCTCCGTATACTGTTGGAAAGCCAGATCAACGAGGTCGAATGGCTCCAGAGTCGCCATGATGAATTGGCCCTACTAGATGAACGCCGATTGAAGGCCATGGAACACATCCGAGCCTACCAAGGAAGAATGGCCAGAGCCTTCGACAAGAAAGTAAAGCATCGGGAGATCCGAGAAGGTGATCTCGTTTTAAAAGAAAAGCCCCCACCCGTATCAACCCCTCGGCAAATGGGAGCCTCGTATGGGTCGGGCCATATGTCGTCCGTAAGATCTTCTCCGGAGGAGCCATGCAACTTGCAGACCTCGACGGGAATCCCTTTGTACACCCAGTGAATGGTGACAAGCTGCGCAGATACTACGCGTAAAAAAAAACAAAAAAAAAGGAGTGCTAAAAGAGTAATACCCAACTAGGTTGAAAACCCGAAAAGGGCGGCCTAGGTAAAAAACAGGGTTGCACAAAAAAAAAACAAACAAAAAAACAAACAAAAAAAAAAAACAAAAAAACAAAAAAAAAAAAAAAACAAAAAAAAAAACAAAAAAAGAAAAGTGCTAAAGAGTAATACCCAACTAGGTTGAAGAACCCGAAAAGGGCGACTTAGGTAAAAGAACGGGGTTGCACTAAAAAAAAAAAAAAAAGAAAAAAAAAAAAAAAAAAAAAAAGAGTTCACCAGGTTGAACTACGAAGACCCGAGCTCCTCAAAATGAGGGGAACGTAGGCAACGGAAACGGTTCGGTCTAAAACACAAATAAAAGCCATACTTTGACATCAATACACCGATCGTACCATGAAAGCGTCTCAAAAAACTCTAAAGCAATTCAAATATTCATTACAAGTTAAAAGCTTTTTGATGAGTCTAAGCCCGATTCATTCCTACAACCGGCAACCTCGCTAAAAGAAAACTAAGATACATAATCAAACTAATGTGTCTCGCCATGACAAGAAAGGGATACTCGGAAACCTCGTAGTCACTCCAAGCCACTCGCACCGGCCTCTCCCCTCTTCTTCCCCTTCGAGTCTTCTTCTTCGAACCGGAAAATGTCGGTATTCCTCCTACCAAGCTCGGTATAGGAACAGGATCTATCAAAACCAACCTCTCTCGTGGCCTTAGTAGCCCTAGCGTCATCTCTCATCTCCCGTAGCCTAGCCGGTAGCATAGGAGCCCTCCTCTCCGTCTCTTGACGTAAGCCTCATAGTCGGTCACGGCCGTCTCCGCTCTGTCATGAGGGTTGGCCTCGCCTCGGCCCTCCTCCTCTCGTAAACAAGCCGGTCCTCCGCACCCACAATGGCCTCACGCCGCCTCAAAATAGCCACCTCGAGTCTCTCCTGCATGCCTCTCGTACCAATCCAGGTACCAAGTGGTCGTGAACACCGGTCTCTGACGCTCGAGGATAACCCGAGGAGGAAAACGTCATACCTCCATGCTCGGGAAAGAAATGGAAACACCGAGGGATCATCCATAGAAACAGGAGCCACCACCCCGGTGGCTATATCATCAAAGTTCTCCAAAGGAACTCGCTCCAAGCCAAACCGTCTCGTAACCAAAGACGGAATATAGAAGCCGGACCGAGAAAGCCCCTAAGCATGACCACATGAGACCCATCCCGAAGCACTCGCGAGTCTCCACCCGCCAACAAGGCACCGACCATCCGATATCCTCTCGTCCGGCGACCAGCCATCCAACGCTCCCACGAGCCCCGATCATCGAAATCCACGACAACCCCCTCCCGGCAAATGTCCAAGGCTTGATCATGTCGGGAGATTCCCGAAGAACCCCAAACGCTCCATCACCCATGTGGTCAAGAGGAACGGGCTGCCCCCGCATATACCGCCTTCCGGTAGCTGCCTATCAAGAGCATGAAAAGTCTCCCCCGTAATCAAAGGAACGACATCTCGCCTGTGCGACAGGTGAACGACAACATCCAGAAAGACCGATGGCAAATCCCAAAGGAATAGACCATGAACAGGGTGCCAAACATACAAAGTGCAAAGGCATCCCAATAGGCATCATCCACCAAGCCTAGGCCCCTAAACCTATCGGGAAGGCCGGAAATATCAAAATGATCGGGACCACGGATCATACCTTGCGCTTCCTCCGGGGAAAGATGAAGGAGGACGCACAATCTGTCAACAAAAGAAGCCCCCCGGCAAAGGAACCGCTATCTCTTCCACCTCCGGACCTCCAAGCAAGGCCCGAAATTCTTCCACAGTCGGAACAATCTCGTTGAAGGAAAGGCAAAAGACATGCCTCCTAGTATCCCAAAATGAGGAAGAAGCCCTCAAAAGACCGTAATCCGGAATCAATTCCTTGAGAGACCATAAGCACTTCACCTTGTACCTTTCTTCAAAGAAGGACCTCCTCTCATGCATAATCTCCTTGGACCAATCCTTGAACTTGTTGAAGAATGACATTTGGGATTCTTGGGACAATTTTGATGGAGCTTTTCTAAGGTTTTCCATGGTTTTTCTCTCTTTCTCCCCGAAAATGGTTGTTTGACCGGAGGTTGAAGAGGATATTTGAATTTGAAATAAAGTGAGACCAGATCTCAAGCAAAATTAAAGGACAATGTCGATGCAGACTCCTCCGCGCGGACATGATTGTCATTCATCAAAATCTGCAACCCAAGCCGCTACACCAAAAGAGGAATATTCCGTCCCGGTTGCTCGAAACCTGTGCAAAAACCTCCCCAAACCAGTCCATATACCAAACACCCTTGCCAAAAAAAAACCAAGGCTCATGCAACACTGCATTCATACTGCATTGCATTCATAAAAAAATAAAATCCTAAATTATTACATTCCAAAAAGGGAGTGTACAAAAAAGAAGAGTATGCAAAAAAAAAAATCAAATAAAAACATCAATAAAATCCTAAATTATTACATCCCAAAAAAAAAAGAAAAGAGCAAAAAAAATGTGTGCATAAACCGTACAAATCTCAATCTCATAAATCTCAAAATCTCGTAAAATCGTGGGGGTAATCAATCGTAATCCCTAGCGCCCGACGCCTCGTCCCCGGCCCTCTTGCGACTCGGGCCCGCCTCCTCAGAGCCCCGAAAATCTCGGGCTCAATCGTCCTCGTCTCCGCAAAGAGGCTCGCCAGACCAACCGGCACGCTCCGATAGGGCAAGCCGAGATCTCGCGAAAAATCGTATCCGAAGGTGAAGGCGTCGGACTCCCGGACGTACGAAGACGACCCACCATGCCGCCAAACGTGTCCCCGCCCGTGTGGATCCCCGAGAATGACGTGATCCGAAGGCGCACCGCGCGGGGATCAATGAGAGGAGACAGAGGAGTCTCTGAAGAAGTCTCGAACGAATAGGGAAGCCTCCCGCCCGACAGGCGCCGGCCGTGGTCGCCTTGCTCTAGCTCGAGGAGCCCCGCAAGCGACCATCCTCCCGATGAATCTCTTAGCTCCGATCACTTGCTTCGTCAGCTTCTCGACGACCACCTCCGAAAACTGCACAAAAGCAAAAGCGTCAGAAACAGTTTAAGCGAGAAATGATGACAGGAAAGAAAAGAAAAGACAAAAGCAAAAAAAAAAAGAAGGGGAAAAGGTGAAGCCATACCTTCATACCCGGACGAGGCCGGAAAGCTCGTGGAAGCCGCTCAGGCTGAGGGATCTCGCACCCTCAATCGGACCCCATCCTCGGATATATGAAAAATCCGTCCGAGGGTACCGCGGGATCCCAAGCCCCTCTCTATCCGTAACCCGAGGCATCCTCGCCTCCTCAAGACAAATACGGGTACGGCTCAATCGCCACAAATGCCGAGAAGTGCCGGCCGGCTCGGTAATCATCCCAGTCACAGATCCGTCACTCGGGTGCATCATATCGGCGGGAGGCTCCACCGGTGTCCTCAAAGGCGAGTTCACGCCATGCCGGCGCGTCACCCTCTCTCCCGTATAATAGGCATCGCAGTCGACCTCTCGTAATCCTCCGCCGCACAGCCCAAATCTCGCGCCCTTCACCGCGCCACCTCGAAGCGATCCTGTGGATAGAATATCATCCTCTCATCCGTCTCACCCTCCGTCAAAGGAAGGCAATCCGCGTATCCGAGAGTCGTACGCCCGGAGCTTATCTTCTCTCGGGCATGCTTAGACCAGAGCGCATGGCCGGATACGCCCGACGTACTCCGCCGGCCGCCGCCACATCGTGACGTGGAAAAACTCCAACGCCCATACCGCGAAAGGTAAAAATCAAATCAATCCAAAGGCAAAGAAAAAGTGTGTGCTCAAAAAAAAAAAAGAGAAGGAGGGGAAAGCAAAAAGAGAGCTTATACCTCCAGTGGCAAACTCAAAGCAAGACAAGGAGCTCACAGCCTCTTCCTGGCCGTACCTATCAAGAGCAAAATAAAGCTCGCCACCCCGGCCTCTCCCCAGAGACGTCTCCACCCATCTCCATGTCCTCCAAGGACCTCAAAGAAGGCAAAGACCGCCGTCCCCTCAAAGCATGCCCAAAGAGGGTGCTCGAAAAAGCAAACCACAAGAAGGCCCCGGCACTGATCGGCGCCTATCCTCTCCTCCCCACCCTCGTAACTCACAATGGTCTCCACAATCTTCCCGTAGACCACCGCATACTCCATCCCCATCCCCTTTTGGGAATAGGGAAAATCCCGTAAGAGCTCGCAGACGCATCGCCGTAGCCGTCCCGCCACTCAATGCCGCGTCCATTGAAGGACAAACCCGTGATCGCAAAGCATAGTCGAAGGCGTAACCGTAGCCTCGCCCCAAAAGAAGTGAAACGTGTGGGTCGCATCCCACCAAAGGCCGCGCTAAAGCGAACATCAAGCCCTTGCTCTTAGGGAACTTGACCACCCCTCAAGCACTCAACAAACTCCCAAAGCCCGGTCTCAACAACAACTGTCTCTGACTCGCAAAGCTCCTCGGCCCGCATTCGGAAGCCGGTCCCACAAGTCAACTACAGACTCCACCGATCCTCGAGTCTTCATCTTGTTCACTGCTCCGTAACGTAGTTGTTTCCACCCCGCAATAAAAAAAAAAAAAAAGAAAATGTCAAAAAATTGCATTTGCATTTGCACAAAAAAAAAAAAAAGAGCATACATATGCATCATGAAATTTCAAAGAAAATTCGACAAAGATAACATCATACAATGAGCATAACCCCATTTTTCTCGCACAAAAAAAGAAAAATTTTCAAAGAAATCCCAATGCATTCATCAAAAAAAAAAAAATGCATTCCTACGGAAGTAAAAACTACGTCCCATTTTCAAAAAAAAAAAAAGGTTCCTATGCATGCACGCATATCATTCATCATCTCAAAAAAAAAATCCTACATCTTACGGAAGTAAAAACTCCGTCCTATTTTCATAAAATAACATGCATACATAACATGCATTCAATCAACGGGAGGAAAAATCCGTCCCACTTTTCAAAAAAAAATCAAATCAAAAATCATACATTCATATCATCATCCCATGTTGGCAAAATGCCAATTCTTTTCTCAAGCAAAATGCACATTTTGGAACACCAACAAATTCATTGCAACATGCATATCATCAAAAATCAATATTCAAATTTCAAAAAAAAAAAAATCACAATTTTCATCCATAATTTTTGGATACCAAAAAAAAAAAAAATGGCAAAAATGCCAATTCTTTTTCCAAGCAAAATGCACATTTTGGGTTACTCATATACTCATAACATGCAAAGCATCAAAATCAAGATTCAAAGCCAAGAACATCAATCGTTCTAATTTTCAAAAAAAAATCAAATCACCCAAAAATCAATGTCAAGCAAGAAATCAACAAAGGGAATGAAAAGATTCGAAGTATACCGTTCGGAGACTCGGATCAGAAGCCCAATGTTGCCAAGCATCGGGGTAGGGCTCCTCCGCAATCGATTGCGAAAGAGTATAGTGCCTCCTCATCCGGACGAGCTCCAATCGTCTCTCCGCTACCGGGCCACGTCCTTGGCCTTGAAAAGCACCTTCCCCGTGTTCCATTGCTCGAAAATCGAAGAAAATCGAAAGATTTCGAAGCTTTTTTGCCCAACAATGGCGGTTTTTGCTTCTCTCTCTGCTCTCGTAATTTCAGAAAAACTGAATGGGGAAGAGGAAGGGCGTTGGCCCTCATTAAAACCCTCTGGAATACGCTCCTATCCGCGCGGATAGGATTGTCAGGGTCAAAATGACCCTTTTGCCCTTTAAAAATCTGGGACTCTGCAGTTTAGTCCCCAACTTGACAAAGTCAACCCCCTCTCAAGGAAATCATTCCCCGGCAGTCAAACGTAAGACCGATTTCCCCGAGAAAGATAACGGAATCCCGTATCTTTCATCAAAATTATCCCCGGTAGTCAAACGTAAGACCGATTCCCTGAGAAAGATAACGAGATCCCGTATCTTTCATCAAAATCATCAAACGGCAGTCAAACGTAAGACCGATTTCCCCGAGAAAGATAACGGAATCCCGTATCTTTCATCAAAATTATCAAACGGCAGTCAAACGTAAGTCCGATCTCCCTGAGAAAGATAACGAGATCCCGTATCTTTCATCAAAATTATCAAACTAGCCAAACGTAAGACCGATTTCCCCGAGAAAGATAACAGAATCCCGTTTCTTTCATCAAAATCATTCCCCGATAGTCAAACGTAAGACCGATCTCCCTGAGAAAGATAACGAGATCCCGTATCTTTCATCAAAATCATCAAACGGCAGTCAAACGTAAGACCGATTTCCTGACGAATACGTCCGATTTTCCCTAAAGAAAGGCTAACAAAATCCCCAAAGAAAGTTAACGGAATCCCAAAAGCCAACGGAATCTCGAGAAGATCTCGAACTACGAAAGGGCTTCGATTCCCACTAGGGATACATAGGTAGCCTGTCATTAGGTCCAGCCCCTCGACCAAAACGGTCACCCTCTCCTTCGGCAGCAGACGAAGTCCACCGAAAGGCCATTTCAAATTAAGGTCCGAGGCACCTAAAAAGCCATCATCATCAAGGTTCGAGGCACCTAAAACGCCATCATCAAGGTTCGAGGCACCTAAAACGCCATCTCCAAGGTTCGAGGCACCTAAAACGCCATCTCCAAGGTTCGAGGCACCTAAACGCCATCTCAAGGTTCGAGGCACCTAAGACGCTATCACTAGGAAAGCGATAAATCGCAATCATCCTCAGCAGAGCGGATAGCCAGACCGAAAATGGTCATCTCCTATCCAGAGCGGATAGCCATCGACCGAAAATGGTCATTCCTATCCCCAGCAGAGCGATAGCCATCGACCAAAAATGGTCATCTCTTATCTCCAGCAGAAGTTTCTCTCCAAAGAACCAACCGCGTAACTCGCTCATCGTGTTCGAGGCACCTAAAACGCCATCATCTCCAGTGGTCAAAGACCCGAACTACGATCGGCTTGATTCCCATTCGGGATACGTAGGTAGCCTATCGCTAGGTTCAGCCACCCGATCACTCGATCATCCCGCCAAATATGGAGCCTTACTCTTATCGACGACCCCGCTTCCTTCGAAAGCGCCGTCGCCGAGGGGCTACTGTAAGTGCTCCAATTTGAGCTTGTTAGAATTTTCGTTAGAAAATTAACGAAAGTTATAACATTTCTAACAATTCCTAACAATCCTAACATTTCTAACAAAGTGAGGGCAAAATGGGCATTGCTATTTAAAGATAAACCTTCAAAGGAATCTTAAAAAAGCAAAAGAATTAAGAAAACCAAAAATAGAAATGGTCGGAAACATAAATCCGTGGTCAATTTGAATTTTCAAAAGAAATATTCCTCTGTGTCCAAAGCCTGGAGCCGCATTTAATGAACAAAGGCACGCCACCAATCCCATCCGCGCGGACATCTTTGTAAAATTCAGAGGGCTATAAATTGAGCCCTCCAAATACAAAAATAGGGAGCCACAACACAATTTGCACCGAACCTCCGGCGAAATATAGAGAGAAAATAGTGAGAATTCACTTGAATTGTCACCATTTTCTCTTGAATCTTTCCCAACTCACACTCACTCTCAAATTCAAACCCTAAACACATTCAAGCCTTGAACCCATTCAAACACAAACTCAAGGAAGATAGGTATAACCTCCCTCTTCTTACCCTAAATCTCTCATCCATGCATGCATCTTCAAACTACAAAATGTAGTTCATTCTTCTTCTTGTCTTAAGATCCAAGAAGATCACCATGGAAGTCCATCTCCATGGATGATCTTCTACAAGGATCAACATTTTCTTTAATGTGTTCTTGTTTTCTTGCAAAGAAAACTCATTTTCAAAACCCTAAAAACCATTTTCAAGCATCAAATCTCATTTTCAAAGGATAAAATTCCCCTTCCCAAGCAAATGAAGTGCTTAGTCCTAATGTACCCCAAGGATGGTTTGGTATAGTTGATTCACCACTAAAATGTCAAGTGATCACTAACCAAAACCTAGGGAAATGGGGACAAGCATGGATGCAAAATCCCCCTTAAAATCATATTTTCTTTCTTGAGAAGTTGCTGTCCAGTAGCAATTTCCTCAGACCTCAGTCCATGGTCTAATTTTTGGACACAGATAAATGTGGAATTTGGTGTTGACTACAAAACACTTTTTGTAGCCAACATCCAGATATTTCCATACATATTTTTACTTTATTTTTTGGGTGAGTAAAACTCCTCTTTTCAAATTTTCTTTCAGAGGCTAGTTCATCAGCTTCTGGGAATCCAGATCTCATATCTGAGGTTTCCAGAAGGTTTTGACCCCTCAAATCTTCTCCAAAATGGAAAATTCCTTCGTACAAATCTTATTTAAGGTGTCTGGAACAACTTTCATTCTCTGAGTTTATCCAGATTATGAAGTTTTAAGACCCTTGAATCCATTTCAAAATCAAAGGTCCACTGCCTTTTTCATTCTGGCAGAAGTGGCTCTCAACTTCAAAAGGTCTTTTGAGTACCAAATCTCAATCCAAAAATCTTCCAAAAAATCATGGGATCATTTTAAAGTCTTAAAAGGATATCCCAATTTTTACTTTTCTGAGTTTCAAATTATTTTGGCCAAAAAACACACACACACACACACAAATGATTTTCAGCTTGGAAGACTCGTTTTACGAGGCATTCCGGGTGCACACTAACGTCCTTCCCGGCGTGTAACATGACCTCCGAACCCAAATTTCTGATCTCGGGCTTTTTTCAAAGTTTTGGCCCTTAAAACAAAAATGGCGTGGCGACTCCGTTCTTTTTCCCGGGTTTTATTTGGTTTTTTTTCAAAGAAACGCGAAAAATCGAATTTTTTCCCGCGAAATGGCGACACATCATCACAATATGGAAGATCCACACCCTAATTTGAGTGACAAACAAAAGGCGAAAAGGGAGGAACAAACTTACAACTGAAAGATGATCCTCTGCAGATGGGTCACTTGTGTCGCGTGACACAGGACTCGATGAGTCACTTGTGTCGCGTGACATAAGTAGACCATCTGCAGGAATCTCACAATTTCAAACCAGAAACTAACAGGGATCAATTCAGATCTATTAAGCACACCAAATCAACTTGGATTAACACAAATTAGCAACGAATCACCCAAGGGAGCATGGATATGGGAGATCCATTCTCCCTTGAGCACCAAGCAACCAAGGGAGATACAATCACAATACCAATATGCAATTAAACCAAACAAACCCAATTAAACAGAGATATGGCAGTTGCCACTTGATAATCTAAAGCAGATGAAGCTTGATTATCAAGTGGAGGAAGAACAATTGCAAATGAACAAGTAAAATGAGAGAGGAAGGTAGAGAAATTCGTTACCCTTGTAGTCCTCTACTTCTACACCAAGTTAGGTGTGGAAGCCTTCAATTCAGCTACTAGGAGGTGCAAATGAATACCAATTGGCTGCTTCTCTTCAGATCATCAAAGGAATGTGGGTTCTATGAAGGTGGGTGTATGATTTGGGTGAGGGAAGGATGGAATTGGAGAGGTTTGGTGTGGTTTGAGGAGAGAGAGGGTTTTCTGTCGTCAATTGGGCAGAGTAACTTTAGGGTATTGGAAAAAGGATCCTAATATGAGAGGGGGAGGGTCCAATTTATAGGCTGCATGGAGGAGGTCACTTGTGTCGCACGGCCTTTCGCTTCACTTTTCCATGGTCAATTGTGCCGCACGACTTATCCAGCCATATAACCGTTTTTTGCATTGACAACTGATTCTGGAACCTTCTGTGATAATTCCCAATAGGTCCAAATTTGATAATTCCTGATAGGTCCTTTTATGTGGAAAAATCACTCACAAGTACTTCCTTCATGAGAACTTTAAGATAAATTTCCGGAAGACTTGGAATTGACCGGGAATTTACCAAAACGCCCCTTGTGCCATTTTATTACATTAAAAAGCACTTTTAAAGGGTCGCGAATTGGATTGGCGTACTCACAACTAACTATCCGATCAAGAATGTCATGAGAAAGCAAGAAATGTCAGGAAGGATGGCCAAATGGTCCGTCCAGCTTAGCACTTATGACATCAGGTATGAACCTAGAACAGCAATAAAATCACAAGCACTTGCAGATTTTGTGGCAGACTTTAGTCCTAGCATGCAACCAGAAGTAGAACTAGAGGTCCAATAGCTCCAAGATGGTGACATCCTACACAAGTGGACTCTATACACAGATGATGCCTCAAACATGAGGGGCACGGGGCTAGGTGTTATCCTAAAGTTGCCACAAGGGGACATCATACCCCAGGCCATTAGTTGTTATTTTAAAGCTACAAATAATGAAGCATAATGCGAGGCCTTAATCATGGACCTAACCATGGCTCTAGATCTGAACATCAAAGCAATTCAGGTATATAGTGATTCATTGTTGTTAGTTAATCATTTTAATAGTTTCTATGCAGCAAAAAATGCCAAGATGACATCTTATTTAGGCATTGTAAAAATTTTGGCAAGCAAATTTCAAATATTTTCCTTTGAACAAATACCCTGAGAGGAGAATGTTGGGTTTTGGGGTTACAAACGCAGCGGAATATTTAACAATAACATCAAAATCCTAGCCCTAAGATCCGTCTAGCATGAAGAGATTAGAAATTTATATGAGATAGAATTTACATACCTTGAATGCGATGAAGTTTGCTCAAAATAGATCACCAAAATCTCAAGCCTTGAAATTTTGATGTCGAAACGGATCTTCATCTACCTTGTTGAAAATCTTGTGATGAATCAACGAACGGAGGCTCAAGCTCTTGGTGATTAAGTAATCACCCTCTATCGGTAATCCACACTTGAACGGATCCAATAACACTTTCATGATTGATTTCTAGATGATCCTCTTGATTATTGAAACGGTTTTAAATAATCTATGGCTTATTATGGAATTGAATCTAGGGTGTTTTGATCTTTGATTCTCAATCAAGATCTCAATTTTAGTGTTTCATAAACCCCAAAATTTCATGTGTTTTTGGCTGACCAAAGGGTTCATATTTATATCAAATATAAATAACCTTAACTATTAGGGAAAGAAAGTCCTTGTCAAAAGCCAAAACCAAAACGGATTGGCAAAAACGGGGCTGGGCGACGTCGCCAAGTGCAGTCGTGCCTTATGGCCAGTACAACGCTTATATCCTTATTGCCAAATCCACAAGGGCGGTCGCGCACGTATGAGCACGACTCATCCCATAGGGCACGAGTCTTTCAATGGACTATTTTCGAATTACTCTTGAGCATCGCCTTATCCACGGGAAGGTCGCCCAAGTCAACGAGTCGACTTGTGGGCGAGTCATGCCATAGGGACGAGTCCCATGAGTCCAGAATTCCATAATTTTAGCCAATTTTCAAATTCCGTTCTTTTGTGTGTGATCCTTTAGGAATTATATTTTATGTTGGTAGTGAGTTGAAACATCAACCTCACAAGACATAAGTGACTTCTAGCAAATCATTATGTCCACCCAATTAATATAACATCAAAGCTTGATTCCTTGATAGATCCAATGTCATAATCCCTTTGTCCACGATGTCCAGTCGAACATGAGTCATGGTCTATGTCAACTCATCTTGTTCTATGCTTTCTCGATTCTGAATATGCTGATAATCCAAATGCATTTGATCTCTATCAAATCACTTGAGTGTAGCCACACATTTCATCAACATCATTCATCGAGGGGCCCAAGCAAACATCTCTCTTCATAAGAGGGACAAATCTCGTCTTGACTTATCATTCTTCCCTACATGAATCCAATCGTGCTAACATAGCCCTTATTGCTATCCGATTAAAGATTATGTTAGACTATATCAAACACGATCTTCATCATGTGGAAGACGATGAAAATCTCAGGTACAAAGGATTCAATAACACGACTATCATGAGATTTATTCATGACACATATGATTATTGACCATGTCATAAATCTCATAAGTAGGTCATGTCCAATACTTGTTCTCTAGCAAGTATCCATAAGTATAATGTGCATCACATGCATATAATCATCTCCATGATTATCCGCTACCAACTCATACTAGTTGTTCTCAATAACTAGGGACGCAGTTAAATATAATAAACATGTAAACATATAATGAACCAAATAAACTTTCTCTATAATCAAGGATAAAGATGATACATAACGGTTTAGATAATAAGTCAAACATAACTAAATGCCTAGGAGCACTACACCAACAATCTTCCACTTGCACTAGGCTCCATCTATGTATCTAATACCCATGGACCTCACATGACCATCATGCTTTGCTTGTGCGAGGGGCTTTGTAAGCGGATCCCCAATGTTATCATCGGTTGATACTTTGCATATCTTAACGTCTCCCCGATCAATGAACTCTCGAATGAGATGGAAATGTCTAAGTATATGTTTGGATCACTGATGTGACCTTGGTTCCTTCGCTTGTGCAATGGCACCATTATTGTCACAATAAAGTTCCACCGGATTAGTGATACTTGGAACAACTTCCAAGTTACTAATGAACTTCTTGATCCAAACTGCCTCCTTAGCTGCATCGGATGCCGCTATATATTCCGCCTCAGTAGTAGAATCAGCAATAGTACTCTACTTGGAACTCTTCCAACATATCGCACCTCCGTTAAGCATAAACACAAATCCCGACTGCGATCGGAAATCATCCTTATCGGTTTGAAAGCTAGCATCTGTGTAACCTCTTCCAACAAGATCTTCTTCCATCCCTCCAAATACTAAGAACGCATCCTTAGTCCTTCTTAAGTACTATAGGATTGTCTGGACTGCCATCCAATGGTTCTCACCTGGATCATATTGGTAACGACTTGTCATGCTCAAAGCATACAAGACGTCGGGTCTAGTATAAATCATAGCGTACATGATAGAACCAATAGCCGAAGCGTATGGAATATCATTCATCCTCTTTCGTTCATCAGTTGTCTTAGGACACTGATTCTTACTAAGAGTAACACCATGACCCATTGGCAAGTTGCCTCTCTTAGAATTTTCCATCTTGAATCTTCTAAGAACCTTGTCAATGTAGGTACTTTGACTCAAACCAATTATCCTCTTAGATCTATCTCTATAGATCTTGATACCAAGGATGTAAGCGGCTTCGCCCATATCTTTCATTGAGAAACACTTCCCTAACCAAGACTTGACAGTCTGAAGTGCAGGAACGTCATTTCCAATGAGTAAGATATCATCGACATGCAATAAGAGAAATAGTACTATGCTCCCACTGAATTTCATGTATACACAAGGTTCATCTTCGTTCTTGACAAAACCAAACTCTTTGATTTTCTCGTCAAAACGAAGATTCCAACTCCTAGAAGCTTGCTTCAATCCATAAATGGATCTCTGCAACTTGCACACCTTGTTAGAATTTCTTGGATCGACAAAACCTTCGGGTTGTGTCATATACACATCCTCAAGCAGTTTTCCATTAAGGAAAGCGGTTTTGACATCCATTTGCCATATCTCATAGTCATAATACGCAGCTATGGCAATCAAAATTCTAACAGACTTAAGCATGGCAACAGGCGAGAAGGTTTCATCATAGTCTACACCATGAGTTTGCCTATATCCCTTTGCTACAAGCCTAGTCGTGTAAGTATGCACCTTCCCATCCATGTCAGTCTTCTTTTTGAAGACCCACTTGCACCCTATGGTTTTTACACTTCGGGTGTCTCAATCAAGTTCCAAACTTGATTATCCGACATGGATTGCAATTCGGATTTCATGGCTTCTAACCATTTATCCGAATCGGGATCGGACATCGCCTCTTGATAGGAAGTAGGTTCGTCATTCTCAATGACTTCCACTTCATTACTTTCCGACACGAGAAATCCATATCTCTCGGGTGCGGATCGTAACCTATCCGATCTACGATGGACTTGTGGATCTTGAACCGGTTCCAAAACTTCTTGTGGACTTGGTTCAGTCTCTACTATCGGTTCCATGTTATTTTCGGGTTCTTGAATTTCTTCAAGATCAATTTTACTCCCACTAGATGCTTTATTGAGAAACTGTTTCTCAAGAAAAGTACCATATTGAGCAACAAACACTTTGTTCTCAACGCGGTTGTAAAGTAATACCCTTTGGTTTCCTTAGGGTAACCAACGAAAATAACCTTGTCAGATTTAGGTGCTAACTTATCAGAGACAAATCTCTTCACATAAGCTTCGCAACCCCAAATCTTCATGAAAGACAAACTAGGTTTTCTTCCATGACACATCTCATGTGGGGTCTTAGGAGCCGATTTAGTAGGGACTATGTTCAGTGTGAACGCATCAGTCTCTAATGCATGTCCCCAAATGGATATAGGAAGGTCTACTTGACTCATCATCGAACAAACCATATCTAATAGGGTTCTATTCCTCCTCTCGGAAACACCATTCCATTGTGGCATTCCGGGTGGAGTCAACTCTGAAACAATTCCACAGTTTTTGAGATGATTGTCAAACTCTTGGCTCAAATACTCACCACCACGATCGGATCGAAGTGCTTTAATTGTTTTGCCAAGTTGATTTTGTACTTCATTTTGAAATGTTCTAAACATCTCAAATGATTTACTTTTGGACTTCATCAGATAGACATAGCCATATCTAGATAAATCATCGGTGAATGTAATAAAATACCGAAATCCTCCCCTAGCAATGCTGCTCATTGGTCTGCATACATTAGTATGTATTAAGCCCAATAAGTCACTAGCCCTTTCACTACTCTTAGTGTTGGGTGGTTTAGTCATTTTGCCCAATAAACAAGATTCGCATATCTCATATGATTCATAATCATGTGAGTCTAACATTCCATCTTTGTGGAATTTAGAAATGCGTTTCTCGTTTATATGACCAAGTCGGCAATGCCACATGAACGAGTTGTTCACGTCATTCGGTTTAGACTTCTTTTCTACATGATAAACATTTTCAATACTATTTTGTTTCTCATCAACATCAAGAACATAAAGGCCATTAAATGAATTTGTAATACCATAAAGCATATCATTTAAATAAATATAAAACTTCTTATTCTTAATAAGAAAATTATACCCTTCATTATCCAAACAAGAAACAGAAATAATATTCCTACTCAAATCCGAAACATAGTAACAATTGTTAAAAACAAGTACTAAGCCACTAGGTAAAGTTACATCATATGTCCCTACGGCTAATGCAGCAACTCTTGCTCCATTCCCCACACGTAGGTCAACTTCATCTTGTTTGAGTAGCTTTCTATTCCTTTGTCCTTGCACATTTAAACATATGTGAGATCCACATCTGGTATCTAATACCCAAGAACTAGAAACAGAAAGAAAAATATCTATCATATAGATACCTGAATCAGAAGCAATAGCATTGCCCTTCTTCACCTTTAGGCCTTCCTTGTAAGCCTTGCAGTTGCGCTTCCAATGACCAACCTCTTGGCAATGGTAGCAAACCGCATCCTTTTTAGACACTTTGGGAGCCTCTGCGGCAACGGCAACTTTTGCCTTAGGTTTAGCAACACTTGCTTTACCTTTACCATCTTTCTTGAACCCTTTGCCTTTGTTAACCATTAACACAGTATCGGTTCTAGGCTTCTTGATATTCTTCTCTGCGGTCTCAAGCATCTCATGCAATTTCGAGAGATTCTTATCCATGCCAGTCATGTGATAGTGCATAATAAAATGACCATAACTTTCAGGCAATGAATTAAATATCAAATCCGTGGCGAGTTCCAAACTCATCGGATTTCCAAGACTTTCGAGACGCTCAATGTGACCCTTCATCTTAAGGACATGATCTCCCACCGATTGCCCCTCTTGCATCTTGCATGCAGTTAGGGCCTTAACCACATCAAACCGCTCATTTCTTGCTTGCACTTGAAACATTTTCTTTAAGCGCTCCGCAAGATCAAATGCTGTCTCTATGTGCCCAAGGTACTTCTGAAGAGCCTTAGACATAGTGGCAAGCATAAGGCATGCAACATCTTTAGAATCATCATTATGTTTCTTATGTGCATCCCTATCTGACCTAGAAGCATTTACAGCAGTTTGAGGTGGAATGGGTTCATCAAGAACGTACAGTTTCTTCTCTTGCCTTAGAACAATTCTAAGACTTCTGATCCAATCAGAATAGTTTGTACCGCTCTCTTCAAGTTTGTCCTTCTCAAGGACTGATCACAGTGACAGGGGTTGATTATTGTGATTAGCCATTCTACAATAAAATATGCAAACAATATAAGTATATATCAATATCAACACATTTATCATCTAAGAGCAAATAACGTATTTCATAAATACTCCCACTAAAGTATACACCTTCAAATACAAAACATGTATCATATAATCATAGTAGGCTAAGATCCATATTTCACTTGATTTTGGTTTAACTGAGTCAATGCCCGAAATCAAGCTATTTAGGTAGAAACATCAATCATATCACTATATGACTCTTAAAACTTTTATGATATTCCTTAGACATCATAAGTCAAAAACATGTTTTAAATTTCATCTATGCCTTAGGTCAAATCTCATTTGAAAGCACCAATTAAGTCAAAACCTTTTTCAAATAAATGAGACATGGAACGATGCACCTAACTGAGTCAAAACTACATCAACCATTATCTCATCTTGATCACAAATTAAGATATAAGATGCACCCAACTGAGTCGAAACTACATCAAATATCCTAAAATATCACAAGTGTTCTAATCAAGGAATGGCATAAGACTTAAATATTTAGAAGGTTTTCACATATTGTAACAAGCATCGCATGGTTGTAACATAAATCTCATGTGAACATAATTATGAACATAGGTCTTCACAAAATTTCATACAAACACTTTGATTTCAATTTTGAGAAATTACAAATCTAAATAATCATATTAATAGATAATAACCTATGTGATAAACTAATCAAATTAATCCATCATAAATCATGAACATGGCATATCATATATACTTGTTTTTCATAAAAACAAAACACATAAAATCTAGATCTATTTCATATAGCATGGATAGCAAATAATCAAATTAAATCTAGCATGCCAATTTCAATCCTAATCATGGCAAGACGCTGTGATACCACTGTTGGGTTTTGGGGTTACAAACGCAGCGGAAGTTTAACAAAGAACATCAAAACCCTAGCCCTAAGATCCGTCTAGCATGAAGAAATTAGAAATTTATATGAAATAGAATTTACATACCTTGAATGCGAATTGTTTGCTCAAAATAGACCTCCAATAGCGAATCTCAAAACGAATCTCAAAAACCGTTGATGAAGGTTTTTGATCTTCCTTCTCCTTGTTATTTACCTTGTGAAGAATCGACGATCGAAGGCTTCAAGATTTTGGTGATAAGGCAATCACCTTCTATCGGTAATCCACACTTGAACGGAACAAGAACGCTTCTTGATTGATTGCTAGATGATCTCCGATTATTGAAACGATTTTCAATAATCAATGGCTAAAAGTGTTTTGATCTTTGATTCTCAATCTAGATCTCAATTTTAGTGTTTCATAAACCCCAAAATTTCATGTGTTTTTAGCTGACCAAAGGGTTCTATTTATATCAAATATAAATCCATAACTATTAGGAAAAGAAACCTTGTCAAAAACCAAAACCAAACCAGCAAAGGAAAAGCTGTACGGACAGTTTTTAGCCACTGGCACGACTCGTCCCCAAGGGCACGAGTCGTGCCTTATGGCCAAGTATGTCGCGCGGCTTAACGAGCCAGTTCACCAGGTTGCCAAATCAATTGGGCACGAGTCGTGCCTGAGGACACGAGTCGTGAGCACGACTCGTCCCATAGGGCACGAGTCGTTCCCAATGGACAGCTCTCTGATTCTGTCGTCCCTTCACAAGGCACGACTTGGGCCAATAGGGCACGAGTTGACCCCTCAAGCACAATTCATGCCATAGGGGACGAGTCATGCCTAGAGCCCAGAATTCACCCTTTTTGCCATTTTCAATCCGTTCTTTTGTGTGTGACCCTTTAGGAATTATATTTTATGTTGGTAGTGAGTTGAAACATCTACCTCACAAGACATAAGTGACTTCTAGCAAATCATTAAGTCCACCCAATTAAATATAACATCAAAGCTTGATTCCTTGATAAGCAAATGTCACAATCCCTTTGTCCACGATGTCCAATTGAACATGAGTCATGGTCTACGTCAACTCATCTTGTTCAAAGCTTTCTCGATTCCGAATATGTTAATAATCCAATGCATTTGATCTCTATCAAATCACTTGAGTGTGGCCACACATTTCATCTACATCATTCATCGAGGGGACCAAGCAAACATCTCTCTTCATAAGAGGGATAAATCCCATCTTGACTTATCATTCTTCCCTACAAGAATCCGATCGTGCTAACATAGTCCTTAGTTCTATCCGATTAAAGATAGTGTTAGGCTATATTAAACCCAACGTTCATCATGTGGAAGACGATGATAATCTCAGGTACTAAGGATTCCAATGACACGACTATCATGAGATTTAATCATGACAACAGACCATGTCATAAATCTCATAAGTAGGTCATGTCCAATACTCATTCTCTAGTAAGTACCCATAAGTGTAATGTGCATCTCTATGCATATAATCATCTCCATGATTATCCCTTACCAACTTATACTATTTGTTTACAACAACTAGGGACGCAGTTCAATATAATAAACATGCAAAACATGTAATGAACCAAATAAACATGCTCTATAATAAATGATAAAGATGATACATAATGGTTCAAGTTAAACATAACTATAGCCTAGGGCACTACACCAACATTAATCTCCTCAATAAACACCCACCTAAACTATCAAAAAATACGCTCACACCCACCCCCACACCAACCCTTCTTCCCTTTTTCAACAATCGGTAAATTGAGGAAACCCAGTTGAGAAATTGTTAGCAGAGAGATCCAAATACTCCAAGCTGGGACAATCAAATGCCGACAAAGCTTCGGCGACGTTATTACCCTTCAATGACAAGTAGTTCAGCTGAGCACAGCCGTTAGATAACACCCATTGAACCACGTTATCGCCGGACACAAAACTGCCAGAAAGGTCTATGGAGGAGATGTGGGAAAGGTTATTGCAGGTGACGCCGGTGAAGGAGCATGGGTGGTTGTTTTGTACCCAGTTCTGGAGTTATCCGGTAGGGTATGAAAGTGAGGATTTGAATGAAAGAAGCTTCTGGGTTTCACCACCAGCCCCATTAATGGAAGCTGAAGAAGCTTGAGAAAAGAAGGTGAAGAGGAGGAGAAGAAGGAGAGATGAAGTGGAAAGGAGATTCATGATGAAATTTGTGAGGTGGGTTATGGAGGATATTGGTGGTATTAGGATATTATTGGAGATGTCATTGGAGGAGGTGAGTTTTGAGCTTGAGGTTGATAATGGTGGAGAGAGAGAGAGAGAGTCAAAAGACAGAGTAAGGAAGGGTAAGAAAGAGTATATTAAGGGGAGGGTAATTCAGTCATTTTAATTAACGGCATTTTTTGAAAATAATAATGCGGGGGTATTAAGTAAACTTGCGGGGGTGAATAACAATTCTCTATAATTATGTGTATGTTTGTGGGTGTTTATGTATGTGTTGAATTTCATTAAATTTTGTTAAAAGAGGTTGAAATTCTAGTGATACTTCTTTAAATTTGTTAAGTCTTTAACTGATGTTAGTTTCTTAATACAAATAATTTCCACCTCCTCCTTCTGTTAATAGAATCTAACGCGAGTTAACGTGGTTGCATAATTTGTAACAAGTTCTGAAACTACATATCATTATGTGTAAAAATGAAGTATGTTGTATTTGGTGTAACTAAGAATTGCGTATGTAGCATATAGGGGTAGTTTTTCCGAACTGGATATGATGCATGTTCCAGACATATTTTTCGGTTATACCTATATTTAGAGGTGGCCAAAAATTGAACCGAACCGGCTAATCAGCCAGTTTTGAACCGGTCAAAATCATGGAAATTAGGTCAACACGGTTGAACCGGACCGATTTAACTGAAACTGGATTTTGGGCGGTTCGGTTACGGTTGGAAGTTTAGGAAAACCGGTCCAACCGACGGTTAAACCGACAAAATCGGAAAATTGAATTAAACGGTCATATGACCGTTGGCCGCCTCAACGACTACTTCTCCAGTTTCTGCGCTCGCACACTTTGCTTTGGCTGTCACCAGCCCTCCCCGCCTGTCCCCCTTTCCAATTCCAGTTAGTAACGGCTGTAACAAAAAAATTAAAAAATTAAAGCATTAAAACTAACTATAAATATCACCTCCCTCCTCCCATTTTATTTTCACATTATTTTTCTCTACTCTTTCTCTTCTACTCTCAAATATTCACATATTCTCTTACTCTCATCCAATTTCTATTTAAATATTACCTCATTTTCAGTTAGTTTTATAATGAAATTAGTGTTTTTCTTCATTTTCATCCATTTTTAAGTTAGATTTCATTTCTAATCTTCATTTTTCCTAACCCAAATGACTTAAAACCAAAGAAGAATCAATTTAGGCAAGGAACATGTTGGTTCTTCCTCCCCCAACGATGATTTTGATTATCAAAATCCAAATACCTAACAAAGTGAGGAAGAAGAAGCTTTTGAAATTGAAAGTGGTGGTAGTAGGAGGGGTAGGGGGCCGAGCTACTAGGGGAGGTGGTTGGGGTCGGGGACAATGTCAACTGCTTCAACCTCCTAGAGAAAGAGAGCCGAAATTCGATACATTCGCGATCCATTTCACAAAAAGAAAAATCACTCATGAAGATAACTATAATCTTAAAGCACATTGCAACTATTGTGACAAAGTTTACTCATTCAAAAGAGGTGGAGGGCATGGGACGCTCAACGGGCATACCGCGTCAAAACATCCCGAGAAACTTGGCATTTCCACTACTCAATTACAATATCAACATAGTTCGGGTTCGGGTGCACAAGGTTCGTCTTCCCCTTCCGTCCTTTTTAAATTTGATAAGCGGGTTTAGAGGGATGAACTAGCCAAATTAGTTTGCGTTAAATACCTTCCTTTTAATTTTGCGGATGATGATTTTTATGAAAATTTTGTTCGACTTTCTTTAAATCCCGCCGCCACGAAAGTACCACGTACGAATCTCGTACGTGATATTAGTAGAGTGGTGAAAAGATATAAAAAATATTTAATTGGTGTTTTATCAAATTTAGAAAATAAAGTTTCAATTTGTGTCAATGGTTGGAGTGATCATTGGCAAAGAAATACTTATTTGGACGTTACTTGCCATTGGATAGATAATTCATGAACCATCCAAAAAAAATTAATTGTTTATAAAGATTTTGAGCCACCGCATTCTGCGAAAAATATTAGTGCAAAATTACTTGAGATTTTTGTTGAGTATGATATTTTGAAAAAGATATTTACTATTTCATTTGACAACGCAAGTGCTAATATGGCTAGTTTACCCGAATTAATTACCGTTTGTCAACCCTCACTTGGTGGTAAGTTTTTTCATATTAGATGTTTATGTCATATTATTAACTTATGTGTTAGAGATGGTTTGGAAGCATTAGAGGTTTATGTTAAGCCAATTAGACAATGTATTCACTTTATTTCTAAAAAAAATACAAAAAAATGGATCAATTTTTTAAGAAGTAAAGGTGTGGCGGACAAATATTTTACTTACGATGTTCCAACTAGGTGGAATTTCACCTACAAAATGTTAATCGATGGTTTTGCTTATAAAGATCTCCTTATACAATTTTGTATGTCAATTGGCTATAATGAACCTCTACTTGCTTATCAATGGAATGCATGCACTAATTTATGTGAATTGTTAAAGATTTTTAATACCGCTACTTTGGCTTTTTCGAGAGTTTATTACCCAAATTTCGTTTTGGTGCTTGAGCATTGTGTTGCAATTGTTACTAGTTTTGATAATTTAAGACAATTCCCTGTTTTAAAAGAATGTATTGTTTCCATGAGAGAAAAGTGGCTTAAATATTTTGACACTATTCCATCTCTCTTTTTTGTTGCAAAGTTATTAGATCCTTGAGTTAAATTAGATGATTTAGAGTGCATTGTAGCTTATTATTATTTGAAGTTATATCTCGATGGTGACGGTGATAATGAAATTCCGTCAATCATTGTTCAAAATACAAGAAATGATTTGGTTAACCTTTCTAATGAGTTTATCTTGGAAAAATAGTGTGTTTTGAAGAAAATTAATGGATTAATTTTAAAAGGATAATTTTGTCAAATTACTTAATTGGTTTTGTGTTTGTGAAATAAAATATTTATTTGTCCAAAATGGTTTTTGGATGAATAAAATATGAATACTCAAAGTATGTGGTCCACATTTTGATAATAAATTTTGATTTTGTAAATCAAAAATGGTTTTGACTTTGACTGATATGCTTGGCCGAGCAGAGTGATTGACTCGCCCGAGTATAGCATGGCAGAATGACAAAGTTTCTGAAAAGTCATGCTCGGCCGAGGCATATGCCTTGCTCGGCCGAGCAGATCTGGGCAAAAATTTCTGAACAGCCTTGCTCGGCCGAGCAAGGCATATGACTCGGCTGAGCAGTTCTGAAAATGTGCGCGCTCGCCCGAAAATTTAGGAAAAATAGGAGTCGCCACGCCGTTTTAAGAGGAAACATTGAAAACCTTTGTTTTAGAGAGAAAACATGAGTTCGGGGGTCAGGTTACGTGTTGGGAAGAACCGAGAGTTCACCCAACACGCCTCGTCCATAGACGAGTCTTTCAATCAAACACATCCAAGTAAATCCAAAGTGTGTGCAAATATCGATAATAAACGAAATGTGATAAAATGCATCTTATTAATTATGAAACGAGAAATTACATATTGTGAGCCCATTATTTAGGGAGGCCACATCCCTGATACAAACAAACTAGAACAGATTACAAAGGAAAAGAGTCACTGCAGATGGGTCATGTGTGTCGCATGACACATCGTACCAGTGACCACATGTGTCGCGTGACACAGGATCACTTGGGGACGAAGGTGTCGCGTGACACATATGAGCCTTCGCGAAACCTCACAATATGAACTCGAAATTAACGAAGCTATACGAGATCTAATTAACAAGCCTGAATTATGAACGAAAAATATAAACAACATCAAATCGACCCGGGGAGTGTGGATATGGGTAGATCCACACCCCCGGGGGCTCAAACACCAAATTCAACCAAATCAATCAATATGAGCTCAATTACACAATCTATGCAAGTTAAACGAGAGATTGCGATTGGGATTCGGTAATTCGAGATAGCTAGGATCCGATTCGAATCCAAAAAAATAGAACTATAAGATTGCAAAGAATTAAATGAGAGAGAGAGAGAGAGAGAGAGGGTTAGGGAATTGTTACCCTTGTTGATTCCACGAATTCTATATCTAGTCAGATATAGAATCCTTCAATTCTTCGTTGTAGATCTCACAGCTCTGATCCAAGGGTTCCAATTGGTGTAGGTAGAGAATTGGGTTTGGATGAGAGGGATTAGTGGGTTGGAAGGTAGGAGAGAGAGAGAGGTTTTGTGCTTGGGACGCTCGTTACACTGCTATTTTGGCAGAGTAACAGGCTAGAATTCGGATCCTCTTTCAATGAGGGGGAGGGTCTTATTTATAGGCTGCAGTTGGCTGCCTTAGTATGTCGCACGACCTTACGCGTCCACTTTCCATGCCTCAAGCTGTCGCGTGACACAAGGTGGCTCAACCGCTTTTGGCGCCAAAAACCAGTTTCTGGAACATTCCGGGAAAATACCCAAAAGGTCCAACAGGTTTTATTCCCAAGGGGTCCTTTGGCATGAATGATGTACCAAAAGGTACTTCCTTCGCGGGAAACTCATGGAACGTTTCCGGAAGTCTCGGGATAGGCCGGGAATTTACCAAAACGCCCCTTAATGCAGTTTTATTATATTAAAATGCATCGAAAAGGTTGCGAATTGGATTGGCGTACTTACAGAGCCCCTCGGCAACGTCACTTTTGGAAAAAAGTGGGGTTGTCGATAAAATAAGACCCAATCTCAATGAGCGGCTGGGGTTAAGGTGAAGGGCTAGAAGGGTGAGAAGGGGAAAATTATGGCTGGACCTTTCTGAGAAAGGATTCCTACGTATCCCTTTAAGAAGGGAATCAAGCCAAATCGTAGTTCGGAATTACCAATACTGACTACAAGCAAGAAAGGGGTAGAGATGTGTCTTCATACCTTTGCTGTGCTTACCTGTGACTTCTGTTGTGCTCCGCTTGAGAGGCTTTTCTTGGGTTTGGCTCTGCTTGAGAGGCTTTTCTTCTTGGTGGGCTCCGCTAGAGAGGCTTTTCTTCTTTGGTTTGGCTCTGCTTGAGAGGCTTTTCTTCTTTGTGTGCTCCGCTAGAGAGGCTTTTCTGGGTTTGGCTCTGCTTGAGAGGCTTTTCTTGGTTTGGCTCTGCTTGAGAGGCTTTTCTTGGTTTAGCTCTGCTTGAGAGGCTTTTCTTCTTTGTGTGCTCCGCTAGAGAGGCTTTTCTTCCTTGTGTGCTCCGCTAGAGAGGCTCTTCTGGGTTTGGCTCTGCTTGAGAGGCTTTTCTTGGTTTGGCTCTGCTTGAGAGGCTTTTCTTGGTTTGGCTCTGCTTGAGAGGCTTTTTCTTGGTTTGGCTCTGCTTGAGAGGCTTTTTCTTGGTTTCTGGTATTGTCGAGCTCTTCTTGGGGCTGTCACGGATACGCATGCTTTTTGTTTTGTTCTTTCTTCTCCAGTTTGGTCGGAGGTCCAGTCGTCGAGACTCAATTGATTATTGTACCTGCGGGGGTAAAACAACAACTCCAACGCGCTACACTTGAATAAGCCTATCTTGTTAGCAAAGATTACTATATGTTAGCTTGGTTTGCGTGAATGCATGCATTAGGAAAGCGAACGCAATTATTGGGTTAAAGATCGGCTTTGTCGGGTTTATGTATGGTGTTTTGGGATCGTTTTAGGTAAGTGTGTATAGTAGGGGTCCTCTCCCGTATATTTTCAGGGGTATGTGTATGAGGGTAAGGGGTATATCGGCGACGGCGAGTCGGAAAATGCTGCTGGGTAATCACTGCGGGTTTTCCACCCCGTCTGCTATCAACCAAAGTATGTCGCCCGACATGTCGTGTCTGTTTGGCTTCTTCGTCGCACGACTTAGGGAGGCTCGTGACGGAGTTCTTTTCAAAGTCGGTCCGAGGCTCCATTCTGCAGTCATTTGTCTTCTTAGCGAGAAAACCCAGCAGCCCTTATTTGGCGGATAATCGATTTCTTTGGTCAAGACTAACGCTTTTTGCTGCAATGGAACATTATAACCAAGAGATTGCTTCCGGGAGTGCCAATTTCATCGGGACTTCGTCGAAATTTGGAGATTTCATCCGAGGCAACATAGAAGTATCATCGACAAGCGGTACGGTATGCCTTGCATTTGGTCCTTGAAAGATTGGAGGGTTGGACTGGGATTTGCTTCGGGTGCATCACATGCAGGATTCCGAGTGTCATGCATTCTCTTTGTCATACAATTACGACCCCAACTATGGAAGACTTCGGGCGTTGACGGGCTTGGGTAAGGCGGCCACCGTAGCATTCCCACGGGACAATCGGTTGGTTGAGGAGCTTGGTCGACTTTTTATCTCTGCTGCGGATCAGGTATTGCCTATGATTCTGGGTGATGGGTCCATAGATTTGACTCGGATGGTTAGGTTGCGCCTGTCCGTCTGATCTGTTTGACCTTTCTACCACTCTGGATATGTTCATGCTGTTCACACTGTTGTCGGCTTACTATTTACGCGGGTATGTCGAGTGCGCTCAAGCACTTTGTTGGAGATCGTTAGGCAAATGAGAGGTGACCGGGGTATAGATTCTCGTCAAATTCGTTACGGCCAAGAGAGAGATGGATGTTGTACCAGCCGGCTGGCCGAGACTTATCACGGTATTGACGAGGCTAGCGGGGATCGAGACTTTATGGGAGCGAGCGGCCCCATCTTATTATCTCTGTGGTTCTGCGAGAGGTTACACCCGATCGGGCCATTACCGGAGGGTCGGACGGCAATGCCATGGGTGACTCGGCCACGCAAGCCGATGAGGGACGAGGTTGTTGATAGTTGGCATATGAGGTTGTCACGGTACACGACCACCGATGCGATCTTTTGGATTCTGCTTGGAATATACAGACCATGAGAGATATTCGGGATGGATCGGTAGTAGTCCGGTTGCACTGGTTTGCATGTATCCTCTTTCGTGTCCCATCATTGGTGAGCAGACGGTATAAGTATCCTCGGCGAGATCATACGAGCCTTGAGGGAGGGATCGGTGGCCCGATCTTGTTCCGATGTCCATGGCCGAGCCCCGGGCTATACGGTTTTCGGCGAGATCTTTTACGGAGGGCTTTCTTCCCACTCGTGTGCTCCTTCGGCAGATCTAGAGGATTTACATTTCGACCACGAGTATTTGGATTGGTATGAGGAGCATCGGGGTTACGTGCGGTTAGCTATAGAGACTCGCCGCGGGAATACTTGGGAGCTTGAGACTCTCGTCCCGAAATCTCGAGAGATATAGAGGCACGAGGAAACCCGGACAATGTCACCGGCAATCTGGCGACGATTATGAGAGGCAAGAGATCCGGAGAGGCTGCTTTAAGGAATGATCCGAGAGATGAGAGCTCGCAGAGAGGTGTTGCGGCAAGCGAGGATTGCTAGAGAGGCTGCCTTGAGAGGCGGGTGCGATTGAACCGCCGGCGCGAGTTATTCCTGAATTGGGACGGGCTCAAACTGATTTGTTCGACATTCCTAAGCCAAAGACCTCCCGGGGACCGAGAAAGAGGAAGGATAGAGGAGCGAATTCGGGAGCGGGGGCGAGCCTCTAGACACACATTTTCTTTTACTTCGAGATTTGAGACTCTTCTTTTTTCTTTTATGTTTCTGAGAGTAGGAATTATACGTATGACCGAGTACCACTTTGATTACTTAATGCGAGACGGAATAGATGTTATCAATGATTTCTTTTATTCGCATCTTTTGAGTCAAAAAGTAGGCCGTGCTTGAACTCATCAAAAAGAATATTAACTCAAAATGATCCTTTGAAAAGCCTTGGGGCTGTAATCAAAACGCATTTTGGTAAAAAGAGGGATTTTTGCAGCAATTTTAGACCGAACCACAAATGGTTGTCTACGTTCCCCTTTTGTAAGAGAACTAAGGGGCTCAGGTCTCCGTAGTTCGACTCAATTGACTTTAGTGTTTAAGAGAGGGGAAGATAGAAGGGGAAATGGTGCAACCTGTTTTTACCTAGACCGCCCTCTTTTGGGTTTTCGGTCTAGTTGGGTATATTCTTTAGCACCGGGCGCGTCCCTTATTTTTGCATGGACTGCCTTTTGAGAGGTTTTCAGTCTCATATGGGACAATTTTGTTGCGCCTTTATTTATTCATTTTTATATATATATATATATATATATATATATATATATATATATATATATATATATATATATATATATATATATATATATATATATATATATATATATATATATATATAAAGAGGGGAAAGACTCGATCATACAAAATACCTCCGCAACTTGTCGCCGTTGACGGGGTGCGAGAAATGGGTTGCCATCCAAGTCGGCAATTTTGCATTAGCTCCTCAGGAGAATACTTTCTTTACCGAGAACGGTCCGACCCAAATGGGTGCCCACTTGCCCAACGCACTTTGCTTTGATTTGAGGGCTTCATTTTAAGAACCGGATCACCAGACTTTGATATCCTTGGGTTTCACTTTCTTATCGAAGGCACGGGCCATTCTTCTACGGTATGCCCTGTTATGCTCCATGGCTTTTAGTACGCATTCATCTAGCAGAGCCAACTCATTATATCGACTTTGGAGCCATTCGATCTCGTTCACCTCATTTTCGAGTAAGACCACGAGGAAGGAATTTCTAACTCAATGGGCATGACGGCCTCCATTCCGTAAGTCGAGCATGCATATGGGGTTGCACCGGTGGCGGTTCGGATCGAAGTGCGATAGCCCCACAATGCTAAGTGCAAATTTTACGGCCAATCTCGTCCTCGCTCGGCCATCTTCTTTATGATCCTTTCCAAGTTCTTATTGGCGGCTTCAACGGCGCCGTTTGTGCGTGGCTGTACGGTGAAGATTTGTGGCGCTTGACTACGTATTCGGTGAGCAACCGATCAGTTTCTCCCTTGAAATGAGTGCCATTGTCGAAATAATCTCGTTCGGGACCCCATAGCGGCAGTAAGATCTGTTCTTTATTAATCGGGCAACCTTCTTGGCGGTGAGCACTTTATAAGATGCGGCTTCTACCCATTTCGTGAAGTAATCCACGGCCACTAATACAAATGCATGCCCATTGCTCCCGGGCGGAGAAATCTTCCCAATGACATCAATACCCCATGTTGCGAAAGGCCACGGAGTTGTCATACGGTATAAGTCGTGAGGCGGGATGTGGTTCGATTGGAAAATCTTTGGCACTTGTCACGAGTCCGCACGAAATGGATGCAATCTGTCTCCATAGTGATCCGAAGTAACCCGGCTGATGATGCTATGGATGAGGGATCGAGCGTTCATATGAGGTCCGCAGGCACCGTTGTGAACGTCTTCCATTACTCTTTGAGCCTTTTCTTTGCGATGCAGAGTAGGAGCGGACAACCTTCTCTTTTCTTCCATAATTCATTGCCGAGTATGACATATTGCGGCGACAGTCTCTTTAGGGCCTGCAAGCTTTTGGCATGTACTCTTTTTGAATCTCCTTCTTGATCCACGGGAAAGGATGCTTCCCCACACTTGAGGTATTGAAAGATCGGTTGTACCACGGTTCACCGGCGGCCTCGATCTCAATCTCACAACAATATGCTTGGATTTTCTCTTCTGCCGACCACGAAAGGCTTGATTGATTTTCCTTACGGGATTTCCATCAAAGAGGCTAAGGTAGCCGAGCATCTGCGAATCTGTTCTTGTCCGCGGTAAGAAGCTGGAATGATACTTCCTTGAATTGGCCGACGAGTTACGCGATGTAAGCATGGTACTTACGGAGACATGGGTCTATAATTTTCCATTTGTTGGCGGCACGGTTGATTATCAATTGGGAATCACCGAACACTTCCAATTCTTCCACATGTCGCTCGAGGGCGGCTTCTAGACCGGCTATGCAAGCTTCGTACTCATTTGCATTGTTGGTGACCGAGAAATTCAACTTGATTGCTATGGGAGTATGCACTGTCGTTCGGGTCTATCAAAACCATTCCAATGCCATTTCCTTTCTTGTTAGCTGCTCCATCAAAGAATAAGCGCCACTTGTTTCCGCTTTCTATAGCGAGGATCCCTTCATCTAGAAATGGAGGTCCGGCCCTTGATCTTACATCTTGGGGAATTGACCAGGAGTGCGCAAATGCACGCCCTTTGATCGATTTGCGAATCACATATTTGATGTCAAATTACGCCGGGAAGAAAGTCCATTTTGCCAACTGGTGGAGATGTTTCCTCTGTCACCTTGGAATAGATATACTGATCCGATCCATCTTGGAGACTAAGTGTACGATGTGGGACAAAGGACATATAGTGTTTTAGCTTTCCAACTACCCATACCAAAGGCTGCGCAAGTCTTCTCGAGGGCGAGTAATTCACTTCACTCCCTTGGAATTTACGGTGACGAAATAGATGGCATTCTCAATCTTTGAATCCTTCTTTTCTTGTGCTAGCATAGCCCCGATATGGCGTGTCCGTGGCGTCGAGATATAGAAGTAAAGGCTTGTCTCCATGAGGTGGGCGAGAGAATGGGAGGATTGACGAGGTAGGCTTTGATCCTTTCAAAAGCTAGGCGGCATTCCTCGTTCCGGACCACTTCACGATTCTTCTTTAGCGGCTTGAAGATCGGCTCACATATGGTGGTCAATTGGTTGACGAACACTGCGATGTATTGCGGGCGACCCATGAATCCTTTTACTTCGAGAGACGGTTGCAGGCGGCTTCATTTCAATAATTGCCTTAACTTTCACAGGATCTATTTCAATGCCGCGCTCGTGACCATGTATCCCGAACTTTACCTCGAATAACCCCGAATGTACACTTGGCCGGGTTCGGTCTCATGGAGTGTTCTCGGAGTACGGTAAAGAATTTCCTCAAATCAATGAAATGTTGTCCGTCGATCCTTTCGAATGAATAATCATGTCATCCACATACACTTCAATCTCCCGGTGGATCATGTCGTGGAAAAGGGTAGTATTTGCTCTCGATAGAGTAGCCCCGGCATTCTTCAAGCCAAATGGCATTCTTGTGTAACAATAAGTACCCCATTGGGGTTGTAAATGCCGTCTTGTCTTGATCCTCTTGAACCATCTTAATCTGGTTGTAACCCGCAAAACCATCAACGAAAGATTTGACCTCGAAGTTCGCGGTTGCATCCACTAGCATGTCAATGTTGGGCAAAGGGAAGTCATCTTTAGGACTAGCCTTATTGAGGTCTCGGAAATCTACGCGGACTCGAACCTTTCCATTTGCTTTGGTGGCATTACGATGTTCGCCAACCGGGTCGGATATTCAATTACTTTGATGAAGCCTACCCGTAGGAGTTTTTCAATTTCTTCTTTCACTTGTAAGGACCATTCGGGTTTTATCCGCCTCAATTTACGCTTGACCGGCTTGATTTACGGATCCAAAGGTATTCGGTGTTCCACAATAGAAGCATCCGGCCCCGGCATATCTTTGTAGGACCAAGCGAACACATCCATAAATTCCTTGAGCAATTCAATCAAAGCAACCCGCTCACCTCAGGAGAAGAAGCTACCAATCTGCGTTTCTTTGGGTTCTTCGAACATTCCCAAGTTCACTTTGTTGTTAATACCTCGTCGGCGAGTTTGGGCCCGACTTTCCTTTTGCTCACAAGTACATTTGTTTTGAATCTTTTTCTAAAAATTGTTCACCGATTAAGTCTGCATTATCTTCAATTGAATTAGGCTTAATTATTTTTAAATCTTGATGATTATTTTTCGTTAAGCATTCAATTGTTAAATTGGCAATCACGGGGTACTCGAAAGATCAACCACTTTATTTAAAGCAAAGGGAAATACGGTGTTTACAACTCGAAGACGGTCTTCGGTCGTGAGGACATCGGACCGGTCGAAGACTCAAACTCTATGACAAGAGACTCGGGAGGCGACTCAAGATACGGGGGTGAATTTAGACTTGGAAGGACAAGGACGGGGTTTGAGCCCTAGCTTTTCAATCATAGTCTCTTTGTCGGCGGCCGGTCCGGAACGAATTCCGGTTACGCAACGGTCCTTACTGCGGCGGTCTCCGGCTTGACTATCTCCACATTAGATTCCTTCTCGAATTCTAGCATAGCTATCACTTCCTTTGTCGAGAGGAAAAGTCAATCGATCAATCGGCTCCTTAGCACCATCTCTCATTTACGCAAAGACGTACCGCTCACGAGTTCGCGGCCCTTTTGTTCTTCAAACAAATCTTGCTAACTCTCCATCAATATCTGCGGGGGTCGGCACCGCAAATTTTACATATTGTGGGTTCATCCAAGGCAAGCTTTTCAAGCGATTCTCACATTCGGGTCCCGAAGTGGTAGGCTGCTCTCGTAGGTGGCGGTCACACCTTGTCTTTTGGGCAAATTATCAAACATTTCTTTCATCGGAATCTTGCTATTGGCGAACCTCTGGATCATCTTCATTCTTTCTTCTGGCTGGAGTAAGCTTTGGCTCGGGACAAACAAACATATCTCCATCCTCTCGACAAAGTGCTTATTCAGAGACCAAGCTTGTATGGGCGCATTTCGGGCCTCTTGTACTTTCTACCGGCTGCGAGAGGTCATCTTCTCTTTGAAAGCCTCGGTTTTGTCATACACCTTATCTTCCTTAGTCACGGCATACCCCGGACCTTGCCTATTTCTCTTGGGCTGCGGCAACACAAGCCTACACGGTCCCTGTTGGCGTTTTCCCGGCCCCGGACCGAGGATATAGCTCATTACCTCTTAGCATTTTCAACACGGGAGGAATCTTGTACGAAGATGTCGTCGGGTCTATAGTACGAGACTTGCCCCTTAGGTTTCTCGATTGTGAATCCGGCGAGCATCGGATTTTCTTGGTCAAGCTTGATCTCCATTCTTGGTAAGGTATTTGCTTGTTGGTTTCTCCGATTGTAACACTATCACCATAGATGGTTGTCGGCACCCCCTCTTGTACAAACTTTAAGCATTGGTGAAGCGTGGAAGCTACGGCTCCAATCTCGTGGATCCGGGGTCTACCCAATAATGCGAGAACGTAACGGGAATGTCTATAACTTTTTGAAACTCCACCATCATTTCCTTGCCTCCAAACATCGGATTAAGGGAGACTATTCCTAACTTGCCAGGGATGTTGAATCATAAGCCTTTATGGTGCGGTTAGAGGTTTGAGGTTACGCGCGTTGATGTCCAACATACTCATCATTTTGGCGGGGAGCATTCATGGGCGATCCATTATCTATCAACACATGGGGAATCAACCGTCCCTCCGGAGGCACCGTAATGTGTAAGGATTCGTTATGTTTCGCACCGTAAGCGGGCAAGTCAAGATGCGTAAAAGTAATGATATTCCCATCTTGAGCCGTTCCAATCAGCCGACATGCTTCATGCGGGGTAGCGTTGACGGATACCTTCGTCTTGGATAAGGCTTCTTCCGGCTTTAATTTGTGAGGGTAGGAGGATGTAAGTAGGGACCACAAAGAAATATCGGCTTGCGTTCTTTTCAAGCTGCGTCGATATCGGGTCTTCTGAACTTCTTCGTCTAACTTTGTGAGGATTACGAGAGGGCCGAGGGTTAGAGCTTTGCTGCTTTCCCTTTTCCGGATGGATGCTGGATTACTTACTCCCAACATTCTTCTGAGCGCGTCAACAGATTAACTTCTTGCTGGTCGTCAACCACGAACTCTTTGCTAGCTTCCTTGAGTTCGATAATGTTAGCGGGACGAGTGATTGCGGTATGGCCAAGCCGCTTGTCGTATCTCATTAATGGTCAAAGGTGTTTCCCAACTAGCCGCTATTCGAGTTCCTCCAAGGAGATTGGGGATTCTCTAGGAGTCATTGAAGATATAGCATTAACAATCAAGCGTTCTTCGTAATCATCAAGTTCAACAATATTATTCACATCATGTAAATCATCGAGATACGAGAACATAACGAAGTTATCTTTCATTTCATCGGAACAGGAAATTACATCGGTTTCGACCCCATTACATCCATTGCTATCATCCCCAACTACGGGTTCCCCAAATTCTAATACATTAACAAAATAATCATTCTCAAAGTCAATAAGGTTCACATTGTTGTTCGGTAGAGGATTGTTGACAATATTCGGGCGAGGAGATTTTTCTATCTTCTTGTCGTCCACTAAACCTGGATTATCTTCTTGAGAGTCAAACACGAGTTCGTAGTGTGCCACTGGAAATTGGTGAAAACGGCAATACTTGCTAGCATCCATGTGAGGATTAGGGCGAGCGGGAGCGTAGTTCTCCAATGGCTTTATCATGCCGGTTCGTAGCAAACCGTTAAAAACTTCCTCCGTTGACATACCCAAATCATCAAACCTCGGTTGTGGCTTAAAGGGAAGCCTCATCACATTACGCATGTTGTTACCTCCCTTTTGAAGATTATTGATACTATTATCTTTGGCCGGTTCTCTTCCTCTCGGCGCCATTCTTTGAGACAAGATTGGATGCCCGATATCGGTAACTTCCACCCTGTTGTTGTTAGTGGTGTTTGCACTTGGAGTTTGGTTAAACAACTTATTCTCACTCCTTGCTCCCATCCCCACCATCTCTCGTAGATCTGGGTACCATCCTTTCCCAATGGCTTCTCTAAGTGCTGGCTTAACACATGATAGAAAGATGTCCTTTTGGTCTTGGAGGGGGATTGGTTAGATAACTCGTTGAGCTTAGCATTCCAACGCTTGTAGAATTTTGTGATTGACTCATCCGACTTCTGAATTGTCCCCACTAGATCATCCCACGTGGTACGCCACTCCAAATTACCCTTGTACTTCTCTAGGAAGGCTTACGTTATACGGCTCCAAGTAGTACGGCATTCTTGCTTCAAAGCTAAAAACCATGTAAGTGCCGATCCTTTCAAAGTTAGGTGGAAGTGGGAAGCCATGAATTCGGGAGTGCGGCCCATTGCCCCCATTGTCATCACATAAGTGTCTACATGCGTCTTTGGACGGGCGGTACCATCAAAATCCGGCTTGGGCATCTTAAACTTGTGCGGCAAAGGTGTCACTTGGGCGGGAGCCACGACTTTAAGACCACTAGAACCCACGGTTAATCTGTCAATCTGTTTTTGCATCTGTTTCACAAGCGGCTACTTACAGTGCCAAACTTGAAGTGCGAGGAATTGCGGGAGCCACCGTTGACGACGGTATTGGGAAATCAGAATTAGGTCCCACGGGCAAAGCGATTGGTGGAAGACCAAAAGTACTAGGAATTCCAATATTCTTTGTCCAACAAGCTAATCGAGCTCGGAATCTTGTTCCCATACATATCATAACCGTTGAATTGCCTACCGAGATTGCAGGAGTTGTATTGCGCCAGGCGACTTTTGTGCGACCAAAAGAAGATAATCTGAGCCGACACACGGGTGAGTAAGGGGTGGAACCATAAATATGCCGAGTAAGGGTGGAACATACTTCTTGGTTGAGAAAAAGCTTGTCTTGAGTGCAGGCTATTTGGTACCTTGAGACCTGTCTGAACTATCGATTTTTGAGAGCCGGTGCTTGACCATTCTGCGAACACCATCTTGAACACCACATTAACCATCCGGATACACAACATGCGAGGCAGGAAAAGGCGGTTGGCGAGGTCCATCTTTGGCGTAGTGGTCTTTGGAGCATTAGGAGTTGGAGAAGCGGTGAGATCAAAGAAATTTGTGGGCCGACCGTCATTTCTGCGACACCTTCTTTGGATAACCTGGCCATACCCTTGAGAAGACGGGGGAATGAGTCTTCCTTGGTCACTTGCCACCATTCTGTAGAAGCTACTTGATCGGAATGCTTGAACGTAATTCGCTGGGGGAGGCATCGTATTGTAGCTAGGCTGGTTTGGGCGAGGCGGTGAAGCGGATCCGATTTCGTTGTGGCTATCTTCCGTAATCTCTTCGTAGGAACCATACTCTCGACGAAGTACCGCAATCCCTTTGGCTCTCATAGCTTCTACGAATCGGTTGTGAGCTTCTTCTTCACGAGACTTGGCATTTTGAACTAAGAGACAAGCCTCACGCTCCCGAGCTAGAGCGGCTTCGGCATCACCCTTAATTCCTCCGTAGTCATCTCATTCAAACTCGTCGACCCACTGTCATGAGCCTCCGGCGGGCGAGCGAAAAAACATCTCCATTGCCGGCCATTTCGATTCTAAACCAACCGACACTGCTTGTACACGGATTAAACGACCTCCCGAAACGAGATGAGCGGACCTAACTCGCCGTAGGCTGCGAGGTGTAGAGAGGGGTTTATAAGGTGCTTGAAGGGAAAACTTTTTTTCTTTTTTCTTTTCTTTTTTGTACGGGAGAGGGAAAGAAACGGGACAGACTCACGCAAACACAAATTTATTTATGTTCAAGTATAAATTAGTATTTTAAATCCTAAATACAGTTGGGAAAGGATAAGCCCTTATTCATGCTAACTATGCCTCGGGGGAACCTAGTGACGCGACGTTCGAATTACATCAAACGTCTTGTTTTGGAAACATATAATAGGTAATGATACCTAACCAAACCCTAACATCTTTATGGAACGAAGAGGTTCGTCCAAATTTCTAAGGAAATTTGGGCAGCATAACGGGTCTTTTCGAAGAATTTCGAAGAAAAATCCGGCATGACCTCTCGTCGGTACATGTTGGCAATGCGGCATGATCTCTTGTTTAGAACACGCCACGAGAGTGACATGTTCCCACGTGAAATCATGTTGCATTTGGCAACATGCCCACAAGGTATGAGGTTTTGGGAGAAGGTATAAGAATCTATGATATTTTTCAAAAACAATTCATTTTTGTTGTAATGAAAACATCGTATCAAAAACCAACCGTGGGTAAGGTTTAGTGTGGTGCCACCTATAACGCACTAGGGGTTTAGGTTTGATTTCGGGCGCTCAAGCGTGGCGGAATTTCATGGCCGTCCGCGATGCCGTCAATCGCACCAGAGGGTTCTAAATCTAAGTGATGTAGTGTGCGGATGACTAATTCGTTTATTTGCAAAAAACAAGATTTTTTTTTATTTTGTTCTTTTTTATTTGGTTTTTTTTTTTTAAGAAGAAAACACACACCCTCACACAATGTAAACAGGGAACAATAACCAAATGAGTCACGCTTTGGTCCAAGGGACGCCCTCAGCCGGTCTTCGATGATACGTTCGGTGGCCACCTTTTGTCGCGTGACACAGAGACAAAAGTGTCGCACGACTTGGGTGGTCACTGAACCAGCAGCTCCTCAAATCATCAAATCAGCCCCTGCTTTACCATATCAAGAGCAACACAGAGATACCAATGCACAACAAATGACCACAAGCACAAAGGGCTCACAAGTTCCATAATCAACAAAATGTAGGCATCACAAATGATTATCGAATAATGTACACAACATGGATGCATTGGATGTTTTTTTTTTACTAAACGAAAGCTTGACCCACTTAACACTTGAAAAATAGGTTTTCAAGTGAAAGTCCCCAGCAGAGTCGCCACTGAAAATGTGCGCGCTCGCCCGAAAATTTAGGAAAAATAGGAGTCGCCACGCCGTTTTAAGAGGAAACATTGAAAACCTTTGTTTTAGAGAGAAAACATGAGTTCGGGGGTCAGGTTACGTGTTGGGAAGAACCGAGAGTTCACCCAACACGCCTCGTCCATAGACGAGTCTTTCAATCAAACACATCCAAGTAAATCCAAAGTGTGTGCAAATATCGATAATAAATGAAATGTGATAAAATGCATCTTATTAATTATGAAACGAGAAATTACATATTGTGAGCCCATTATTTAGGGAGGCCACATCCCTGATACAAACAAACTAGAACAGATTACAAAGGAAAAGAGTCACTGCAGATGGGTCATGTGTGTCGCATGACACATCGTACCAGTGACCACATGTGTCGCGTGACACAGGATCACTTGGGGACGAAGGTGTCGCGTGACACATATGAGCCTTCTGCGAAACCTCACAATATGAACTCGAAATTAACAGAAGCTATACAGATCTAATTAACAAGCTGAATTATGAACGAAAAACATAAACAACATCAAATTGACCCAGGGAGTGTGGATATGGGTAGATCCACACCCCCTTGGGGGCTCAAACACCAAATTCAACCAAATCAATCAATATGAGCTCAATTACACAATCTATGCAAGTTAAACAGAGAGATTGCGATTGGGATTCAGTAATTCAGATAGCTAGGATCTGATTACTAAATCCAAACAAAATAGAACTATAAAATTGCAAGGAATTAAATGAGAGAGAGAGAGAGAGAGAGAGAGAGAGGGTTAGGGAATTGTTACCCTTGTTGATTCCACGAATTCTATATCTAGTCAGATATAGAATCCTTCAATTCTTCGTTGTAGATCTCACAGCTCTGATCCAAGGGTTCCAATTGGTGTAGGTAGAGAATTGGGTTTAGATGAGAGGGATTAGTGGGTTGGAAGGTAGGAGAGAGAGAGGTTTTGTGCTTGGGACGCTCGTTACACTGCTATTTTGGCAGAGTAACAGTAGGCTAGAATTCGGATCCTCTTTCAATGAGGGGAAGGGTCTTATTTATAGGCTGCAGTTGGCTGCCTTAGTATGTCGCACGACCTTACGCGTCCACTTTCCATGCCTCAAGCTGTCGCGTGACACAAGATGGCTCAATCGCTTTTGGCGCCAAAAACCAGTTTCTGGAACATTCCGGGAAAATACCCAAAAGGTCCAACAGGTTTTATTCCCAAGGGGTCCTTTGGCATGAATGATGTACCAAAAGGTACTTCCTTCGCGGGAAACTCATGGAACGTTTCCGGAAGTCTCGGGATAGGCCGGGAATTTACCAAAACGCCCCTTAATGCAGTTTTATTATATTAAAATGCATCGAAAAGGTTGCGAATTGGATTGGCGTACTTACAAGTTCCTGAGTAGACATTTAACAGCCAAGTATTAAATGTGGAAAACTGAAACGGAAAATCATTATGGCTAATATTTTCTAATTAATGATTCTTTAATTTCGTAATAATGTTGTTTACATAATTAAAACAATATTTTCAGCTTTTGATCTTGGTTTTTGAAGTTGTTTAAATTGTTGTTTGTCAACAACAATTAGAAACACTTGGAAGAACACATTGAGAAAAACACAACAGAGAAAGAAACACTTGTTTTTCTGCAAATCCTCCTCCACATCCTCTTGTTGCATCTTGTCAATCATCCTTTGGCCTCCTAGCTTGCATTGTAATATCAAGAGGTGATCTAGTCCAAGCGCGATTCAGCTCACTGGGAACTTTAGGTGCAAAGTGCCCCCGGTCCGCACGTTCTATCCTGGGAGACAAGCGACCCAAGCAAACTCAAGCACACTCGGTGAGGGGTCGAATATATCTTAAGGAGACAGTGAATTTCATTGGGCTCGTGCTTCTTCTTCAACAACTTACTCTTTGTATTTTCAGTTTATTTAGTGTATTTTATATTTTCTGTAATTGTTTCCTCGGCACCCTTGTAACAATCTTAAGACATATTCCTAATCGAGGGAGTCGATTACAGATTTTTTAAAACTATTGATACTAACTAAGTTGTTGTGTTTCAGATGGCGACTGATAACAACACCGTGGAAACCCAAATTGGATCCCAAACAGGGCCCCAAACTAATCCCCAAACTGGAAACGGAATTGGCTCGAATATTGTGACAAATCCTCCTACAATCCATATTCCGACCTCTCATGCGGAAAAACCCGAGAAGTTTGTTGGCCACGATTTTAACGTTGGGAACAAAAGATGCATTTCTATCTCACTACCTTGAACTTGGCAAAATATCTGAAAGAGGATATGCCAAAGGTGAGTGAGAATGAAACCGATGTTACAATTGGCTGCGGTTGAAACATGGAAGCATGGGGAATACTTGTGCAAAAATTATGTCCTAAATTCGCTTTCAGATTCTCTTTACAATGTGTTCAATGAGAAGAAATCTGCAAAGGAATTATGGGGTTCTTTAGAACATAAATATAAGATTGAGGATGAGGGAACAAATAAGTTCATTGTTGCCCGTTTCCTTGATTTTAAGATGGTGGACAGCAAGAGTGTCAAATCTCAAGTTGATAAGTTTCAAACTATTTTGCACGAGATTCATGCCGAGGGTATGATCATAAGTGAAAGCTTTCAAGTGGCTGCAATCATTGAGAAATTGTCTCCATCTTGGAATGATTTCAAGAACTACCTTAAGCATAAGCGAAAGGAAATGGATGTGGAAGGAATCATCCTTCATTTGAGTATTGAAGAGAACAATAGAGCCGCAGAGAAAAAGTTTGTTTCTAGTGTGGCTAAGGCCAATATGGTGGAGCATGGTGAAAGCTCCAAAGGCAAAAGCTTTGGGAAGGAAAAAGGGAAGGTTGTGACAACTTCCAAGCGTTCCCACTTGGGACCAAAAGGTGGTGTTTCCAAGAAGAAGTTCTTAGGAACTTGTTACAATTGTGGCGGTGAAGGCCAAAAGGCTCATGCTTGCAAGTTGCCCAAGAATGCTCGTGAGGCAAACATGGTGGAAGGCATTGCTAGAGACGTGTCCAAGATGCACCTCGATGCTGTGATTTCCGAGGTGAATTTGGTGGGTTCAAAACCAAATCAATGGTGGATTGACACCGGCGCTACTAGACATGTGTGCTCCAACAAAGAATGTTAAGTACCTTTGTTGCTAAGGATGGTGAGAAGCTATTCATGGGGAATTCAGCCACTTTCGAGATCAAAGGTGATGGAAAAGTGGTTTTGAAGATGACATCCGGGAAGGAGTTGACTCTCAACAACGTGCTTTATGTGGGCGATATCCGGAAGAACTTGGTGTCCGGATCGCTTTTGATAAAGCATGGTTTTCGTATTTTGTTTGAGTCCAATGTAGTCACTTTATCTAAGAGTGGAATGTTTGTAGGAAAAGGCTATGTCAATGATGGTTTGTTCAAGTTAAGTGTAATGGTTGTTAAGCCAAAAGTTAATGATATGAATATCTCTTCCGTTTACTTGCTTGAGTCATCTAATTTGTGGCATGCTAGACTTGGTCATGTTAATTTTGATTCTATACGTCGGTTGACAAAATCAAATGTTATTCCAAAGTTTAAAGTTGATTGTAAACAAAAATGTGAAACTTGTGTAGAAGCAAAATTAACAAGAAAATCATTTCATTCAGTTGAAAGACATAGTGAACCACTTGAATTGGTTCACACGGACTTATGTGACTTTAAATCAACACAATCACGGGGCGACAATAAGTACTTCATGACTTGTGTAGATGATGGCACAAAGTATTGCTATGTGTATCTTCTAAAAAGTAAAGATGAAGCTATAGAGAAGTTTACTCTCTATAAAAACGTAGTTGAGAATCAATTAAATCGAAAAATTAAGGTGCTAAAAAGTGATAAAGGTGGTGAATATGAATCTCCATTTGAAGCAATATGTACTCAAAGTGGAATTAAAAATATAACCTCGGCACCTTATACACCCCAACAAAACGGTGTTGCTGAAAGGAAAAATCTAACATTAAAAAAATGATGAATGCCATGTTATTGAGTTCGGGATTACCGGATAACATGTGGGGGGAAGCCGTGTTGTCGGCTAACTATGTGTTAAATAAAATACCCCGGAAAAAAACAAGACAAAACTCCTTATGAACTATGGCATGAAAGAATGCCAAGTTATAAACACTTGAGAGTTTGGGGGTGTCTTGCAAAGGTAGCCATACCTCCTCCTAAAAAGGTGAAGATTGGACCTAAAACTGTTGATTGCATATTTATTGGATATGCACATAACAGTAGTGCTTATAGATTTCTTGAGTATGATTCGAAAATTGAAGCTATAAACAAAAATACTATAATGGAATCTGTGAACGTATCTTTCTTTGAGAATATATTCCCGAGTAAGTCAAGAAATGAGGCAAGCTCATCGACTAGGGTTATAGATTCAATAGAAGAAGAGGTGGAACCTCGAAGAAGCAAAGGAGCTAGGATTGAAAAATCCTATGGTCCGAACTTTCTAACCTATATGGTAGAAAGTGAACCACAAAGTTACAAAGAAGCCGTTAGCTCTTCGGAAGGACCTTTGTGGAAGGAAGCAATTAAAAGTGAAATTGATTCCATTTTGTAAAATCACACATGGGAATTAGTGGACCTTCCTCCGAAAAGCAAACCACTAGGATATAAGTGGATTTTCAAAAGAAAAATGAAGGCGGATGGAACAATTGATAAGTATAAGGCCCGACTTGTAATTAAAGGTTACAGACAAAAAGAAGGCCTAGACTATTTTGACACGTATTCTCCCATCACGAGAAGAACGTCAATAAGAGCCGCATTGAGAAATCTTGAAATACATCAAATGGATGTAAAAACAGCCTTTCTAAATGGATATTTAGAAGAGGAGATCTACATGGAACAACCCGAGGGGTTTGTTGCGCGTGGACAAGAAAAGAAGGTGTGCAAATTAGTAAAGTCATTATATGGCTTGAAACAAGCATCAAAATAGTGGCATCAAAAATTTGATAATGCTATGATGCAAAGTGGATTTAAAATAAATGAGTGTGACAAATGTGTCTATACTAAAACCACGGAAAATGGCTATGTCATTTTGTGTCTTTATGTAGACGACATGGGAGTTGTGATAAGATGATCAAATCCACGAAAGACATGTTGAATTCAAAGTTTGACATGAAAGATATGGGACTTGCGGACGTAATCCTTGGAGTTAAAATTTCTAGAATATCCAACGGACTTGTGTTAAGTCAATCTCATTATGTGGATAAAATTCTTGAGAAATTTAGCAAGGATGACAATGGAATAGCGAGTACTCCAATTGACCCTATTCTTCATCTATCAAAGAATAGAGATGAACCGGTGTCTCAATTAGAGTATTCGAGAATCATCGAAAGTCTAATGTACTTGATGAGTTATACTAGTCCGGATATTGCTTATACCGTTAGCAAGTTAAGCCGATGTACAAGTAGTCCTGGAACAAATCATTGGAAGGGTATAGTAAGAGTACTAAGGTACTTAAGATATACTCGTGATTTTAGATTACATTACACTAGACATTCAGCTGTGATAGAGGGATATAGTGATGCTAATTGGATATCGGATATCAAAGACTCAAGGTCTACAAGTGGATATTTATTCACATTAGCAGGTGCAGCTATATCATGGAAATCTTCTAAGCAAACTGTTATAGCCAGATCAACCATGGAATCTGAGTTTATAGCACTAGATAAATGTGGTGAAGAAGCCGAATGGCTACGCCAATTTCTAGAAGATATTCCAAGATGGGAAAAGCCCATGCCCGCAATTAGTATACATTGCGATATCCAATTTGCTATTTGTAGGGCACAAAGTCATATGTATAATGGTAAGTCTAGACATATACGTCGAAGGCATAATACCATTAAACAACTACTTGCAACTGGCACCATATTTATTGACTATATAAGGTCAAAAGACAATTTGGCGGATCCGCTAACCAAAGGGTTAAGTAAAGAGATAGTTGCAAGGTTGATATTAGGAATGGGATTAAAGCCTCTTGAGAAGTTAAACACAGCGGAAAACCCAACCTAGCTGACTGTAGATCCCAAGATCTAGGTTCAAAGGGACAACCTAACTGTTAAAAGACTTGTAGCGTCACTGTGGTGGTCAACCCTATACTCATTCCTTAAAGTGACATCCCGAGATGAATGAGGTTAAGCATACGGCTTTTAATGATTCTTATGCGAAGTAAACAAGTTACTTAAAAGAATCACCTATGTGAGAAAGAAGTAGAGGCCGCTTTGAGGAGAATTGTGTGAGGCTCAATTCTTAGACCTTCTCACAGAACCAGGCATTGTGATCCAGGGCCATTAATGGAATCAGCTATGAGAGCTGAATTGTGTTAGAGAGATACCTATGTAAAGTATATGATCGACTGCACAAAAAGCTAGCAGTTCAAGGACATCGCGTCTACTAATTAGCAAGTAGAGTAAATATGCTTTTACAAGGAAAGGTTCAAAGGGCAAACCCCTACCTATCCTATGCAGGTTTTCGACTACCAGACTTTATCACCTATCCTTATGAATTTCCTTCGTGTGGGGGATTGTTGGAAAAATAGTGTGTTTTGAAGAAAATTAATGGATTAATTTCTAAAGGGTAATTTTGTCAAATTACTTAATTGGTTTTGTGTTTGTGAAATAAAGTATTTATTTGTCCAAAATGGTTTTTGGATGAATAAAATATGAATGCTCAAAGTATGTGGTCCACATTTTGATAATAAATTTTGATTTTGTAAATCAAAAATGGTTTTGACTTTGACTGATATGCTTGGCCGAGCAGAGTGATTGACTCGCCCGAGCATAGCATGGCAGAATGACAAATTTCTGGAAAGTCATGCTCGGCCGAGGCATATGCCTTGCTCGGCCGAGCAGATCTGGGCAAAAGTTTCTAGACAGCCTTGCTCGGCAGAGCAAGGCATATGACTCGGCAAGCGGTTCTGGCGAGACATTTAATAGCCAAGTATTAAATGTGGAAAACTGAAACGGAAAATTATTATGGCTAATATTTTCTGATTAATGATTGTTTAATTTCGTAATAATGTTGTTTATTACATAATTAAAATAATATTTTCAGTTTTTGATCTTGGTTTTTGAAGTTGTTTAAATTGTTATTTGTCAACAACAATTAGAAACACTTGGAAGAACACTTTGAGAAAAACACAACAGAGAAAGAAACACTTGTTTTTCTGCAAATCTTCCTTCATATCCTCTTGTTGCATCTTGTCAATCATCCTTTGGCCTCCTAGCTTGCATTGTAATATCAAGAGGTGATCTAGTCCAAGCGCAATTCAGCTCGCCGGGAAATTTAGGTGCAAAGTGCCCCCGGTCCGCACGTTCTATCCTGGGAGACAAGCGACCCAAGCAAACTCAAGCACACTCGATGAGGGTCGAATATGTCTTAAGGAGACAGTGAATTTTATTGGGCTCGTGCATCTTCTTCAACAACTTACTCTTTGTATTTTCAGTTTATTTAGTGTATTTTATATTTTCTGTAATTGTTTCCTCGGCACCCTTGTAACAGTATAATGCCTTATATGGAAACCCTTCTCAAAGCCAACAACATGAAGATGTTTCCTCTATTTCTCAACGAAGTTCTTCTGATGGGGATCCATATAGTTTTTTTTGCAAATTTGTATAGTAAAAAACGTGGTCCTTCTCGAGGCTCATCTTCATCATCATCAAACATTCCCGTGGAGTTAGAAACAAATTTCACTACCAACTTTGAATTAAATCAATACCCAAATTCAAATGAATTTTATGTTTTCCAATGGTGGTCAAGAAGTAAATAAATTTACCCTATACTTTCAATAGTTGCAAAAGAAGTCTTAGCCTCTCCCACTTCAACGGTGGCGGTTGAATCGGCATTTAGTGTTGGAGGGAATGTTTTGGATGAAAGACGTTCCCAACTAACTAGCGAAAACTTGGAACATCAACTCTTACTTGGCGACTGGGTTAGAACGAAAAAAAGACAACAAGACTTGCCTTATGAAGAGGATCGTTTATTATCGGATCCAAAATATCAATACGATGTCGAGGATTCCACGAAAAGTAGTGATGATTGATGAATGAATGATGTTTTAGATTAATTTTTATTTTAATTAGATTAGTTTAGACTTTAGATTAGGTTTATTTTTATTTAATTGTAATAGTTAGGTTGAGGTAAAGGCTCCTAAATGTTCCCCATTATTTATAAAAGGGTAAGGTTGCTTGTCCCCCTCTTTGTAATTTTATTTTAATTAATAAAATTTAAGGGTACCGTCCCTTTTTTCTTTTATATACTTTCGTTTCTTTTAAAAAAGTTAAGTTTTATTTCTTTCAAAATTAATAACTTCTTTTATATAACTTTTTGGAAAAAAAAAAACTGGACTAACCAACATCTAAAATAGTCTTCTTTATCCAAAAAAAAATTAAAAAAAATAAATAAATGTTAATCTAAAGTATAGAACTTAACAAAAACTGTTAAAAAGTTAACTGTTTTTCAAAAAAATGTTAAAAAGTTATTTTTTTATTCAAAAACTATTAGAAAAATGAAATTTTTTCATAACTATTTTTAATTCTGTTAAAATTTTATTTTAAAAACCTAATTTGAAAAAAAAAAAATTAAAAACGGTTAACAAGATAAACCGAAAAACCGTAACCGGATTAGCCGGTAAACCGGTTCGATTTCGGTTGATCCTCCCCCAAGGTTTAAACCGCCAGTTCGATAAACGTAAATCGTCGGATAATCGAACCGGTCACCTCTATCTATATCTCAAGGGGATTTTAATATTGTTTGTTGAACTTTGATAGTTTATAAATCTCACATTTAAAGATGAATGTGCAAAAATTAAATAAATCATTGTATAAAATTTCTTAAACAAAAAGATTTTTTTTAATTATAAATCTTCCTGCATATGAAATCTGTAATCCATCTTTAAAAAGGGTGAATCGACATTTATAACTCTCTTACTTTGCTTAAACTTCGGTTTTGATGATGCCAAAATATCGAATCAGCCCAAATCCAAGTGATCGGTATGCTTCGGCGATTGCTTAGCCTGAAAATAAGATAAAACATGTAAGCTAAGCCGGGACTTTACTGGCGAAGGCCCTCCGACGTGAGAGTAAGTTCACGGTTTGTAGAGAGAGAAACTAATGTGACAGAGTTTTGAAATATCAAAAGTAACATACCAGAATATAGAAATTATGGCTTGTATTTATAATGATGGATTGACAGAACCCATGTTGATTTAGGAATGTAAAGAGATAAGGTATAATCCTAGGAGGATTATATCTGTTAAGGAATCCTTGTTTGACTTGATTTGATGTGGATGGGTACAATCATGATTGGATTATAACTGCTTAATCCTTGTTAAAATAGGATTGCTAAGACTGCTTACCGAAAAGCCGAGATGTCTGATTTCCTTATCTCATCATGTACAGGTAAGCCGAGGTGAATGAATTCCTTTCCTCATAATATGAAGGTTTGTCGACATGAAGATATGCCGAGATGAATGATTTTGTCTCCTCATCATATGACGATATGACGAGGTGCGAACTTTCCTCTCCTCGTCATTCATGACCTCTCGGTCCATGATGAGTCGGTGAGGGAATTAGTAATATGGGGAGCTCATTGACAATGTCAGGTCCGAGGGAGGCACCTCGTCCTCTATGGAGGCGATCTCGGCATACGAGGGAGGTCACCTCGGTCCTTATAGTTGGGGCATTTATATGTGCTTGTTGGGCCTTGGTAAACTTTGGTCGGCCTTGTTGATGCCGAGATGGATGTACGAGGGACCCACATCGTAACTTGAGATGGATTACATTTATGTCCCAATACACTTGGGCCTGACCCGGATGAGCCCATGTTCGTCGTATCTCGGTTTATACTGTTCAGTGGCCCACGACTTTCTAGCTCGGCTTAGGCCGAGGAGAAAGTCATCTCGTCCTCGGCTTATGAGAATACGAACAGGTTGCCACGTGTTAGCGTCGCTTCAAATGAGTCGTTCCATTATCCCCCGATTAATGGTACAATGATGAGCACGTCCCATGATGATCTGACATGCCTTGGAAACCGTCAAGTGCATTTAATGTTGGGGGCGCCAAACCCATGGAGCCGTTTTTGATTCCGAGTTTGACCCGATTTGGTGAGTATAAAATCTAAACCCCCACTTCAATTTTCCCTTTTACCACTGTTGAGTCTTAAGGAGCGAACTATAAGTTTTTGAACTCTCCATCGTGTTCTTGAACTTTCAAAACCCAGCAACCGGCGACGTTCGATTCTTCGGCGTAGTAGATTTCGTTGATTCCGATCGTTTTCAACATCAGAAACAGGTATACATTCTTATTTTCCACTGATTTGCGTACTTGATTTTGCAATTTCTAGGGTTTTAGTAGGGATTTTGGATTTCAAAACCGCCATTGTTGACCCTTTTGAAGCTTTTTCTGGAAATTTTGTGCGTTTGATTCTTGAATCTTCTTGCCCCTTCATTCCCCCTTAGAAATGGCTCATTCTTGGGACCATTCCCCTCGATTTCGCTATGGGTACCACAAGGGCAATCTGAGGGTTTACAGAAGAGAAAGAGGACCATGGATGTTGGTGAACTTGACGAAAATAGGAGAAATGTTGAGGAAGTATGGGTGTACGAGAAAGTACATTCAATATCCTGACCAGACGAGGATAGATAGAGTTGATTCATTATCCCTCAGTATTGAGTTGTTCGAAAATAGGGTCGAGATGATTGAGCATATCAATTTGTTCTACCCGTCCTCAGATCACCTAGCTCGTACTCGGTTGAGTGGCAAGGCTCCCTCCTCGTCCTCCTTATAAATGACGAGGAGAGGCATTCCTCTTCCCCGTCTTGGCATAAGCCTTTGGATGCTTTAACTGATTCTTGTACCTCGGCTTCTTGCAGATATGACGGGAAGAGGGAGTAAAGCCTCCACGTCTACCAAAATCGTTGATGCCTTCGTCGAAGGAGAGCAAGTAGAGGCCCGAGGTAGAGTGGCCGAGGTAGAGGAGGCCGAGGCCTAGCTAGACCAGTCAAGGTCGTGGATCCCATGCTGGAGGTGTTATATACCAAGTATGGAGTAGATAGGAGTGAGTATAAGTTAACATATATCGGCAAACCCACTTTTGAGACCGAGGAGGAGAAGCACAGGTTTTATTACAATGACAACCATGTTCACTTCTACTTTAAACAGTTTCAGCAGGGTCTATGTCTCCCCTTGGATCCCTTCATTAACGAGTTCCTAGGTGGTATGAGAGTCGTCCCGGCTATGCTGGGAGCCAACGGAACTAGCGTCCTTGTCGCCTTCATTGTTTTGTGCCATAGCTTAGGTTACGAACCTACCCAAGATGCTTTCCGTCATTTTTTCACCATCAGTTACATGAAGGAGACTAGGCTTATTGTGATAAGGAGTGACTCTCAGAAACCGAAGATCATCCTACCAATGTCTAGGAAAGTGTCAGGTTGGGAGAACCATGTTATTAGGGTAGAGAGCCAACGAGGCTGGGAGTTTCCCTCTCCTGTTGATAAGCTCGCTGTTCCCAGGGAAGTGGTACTAGCCGAGTGGACAAAAGACCTGATCAATCGTCTCACCGAGTTTGCTAAAGTCGCTCTCCTTGATTGGGCTGCCTTGGAGGCAGATGACCGCTACTATGTCTAGGCTGGACTGATGCCGAGACCGAAAGATGGTATGGTACCTCTCGTCCCCATCAAGAGGGGAAGACGGTTTAATGATTGGAGGACCCCCGGTCTCGTATTCCATGAGGATTGTGAACGATGCAAACTTAACCTGAAGGATCAATGTCTTAGGGAAACAGACGTCGTAGGATGTAATTACTCTTTCCTTGTTGATACTTGATGTTTGTTTTATCCATTTCGTAATGTAACCCCCTCTTCCTCGTATCTGCACATCTAACCCCGAAGCAGGAAGCCGAGATGGCCTCCATGGAAGATGTCAGTGCCAAGGACTTGATCAAGATGAGGAGACGACTGGCCAAGACCTCGGCTCTCACTGATAGGAAGGAGGAGGCCACTCATCATCAACTCCTCCTGAGCACTAAGGGGGATCAACCCTTACCCATTAAGCTAATAGGGGAGGCTAGTGATGTCGAGGAGGAGGCCTCCGGAAGTCAAACTAAGTGATCAACTGTCGAGGGGCATAGCCCCCATGTTGAGAAAGCAGGGACCGAGATGGATTCTGATCTCCCGTCGGCCGAGGAGATGGGTCTCGTCCAACGGCACTCGGGTCAAAAGAGGCCCCGAAATGCTTCCACCGAGGAGCCCCAAGCTAAACAAGTTGTTGTCGATGCCTCAACTCCCCCGGCTCCTCCAGCCCTTACCGTCCAAACCATCAAAAATTACAATGACGCCGAGGAGCTTGCTCGGCAATTTGTTGCTACTGTTCGGCCCCTGAGGGGCATCCATTTGCTTGCCAGGGAGGGTGCTCATGTGAGGCTAGGCCGAGCTCCTGTTCAGAGGGCTTTGGACAAGGAGGCTTACGAGAAGCTTGTTCGTGATAAGCCGAGCAAGGAGAACCTGCTAGGCTGTAAAGGGTTGTTGATCTCCGAGGTAACTATCTCGTATTTTTGACCTCGTAAATTTGTACTTAGTATAATTTCTAACGTTGATTATCCTTATAGCTTGCTACCGTCACGGCCTATGAGAATGTCCCTGCTAAAAATGCGGACAAGCAGCTGTTCGAGCTCAAGGTTGCCCAAAAGAAGGGAGAGACCGAGAAGGTAGCCCTGGCCGAGGTGCTGAAGGTCTGGGATATTGAGCTGGCGGAGGCCAAGGCCAAGGTTGAGGCGGAGGTGCAGAGAGGCTAGGATGCTAATTTAAGAGCCGAGGAAGCCCTCAGGCTAAAAAATAATGAGTTGGCCGAGGTCCAGGTGAGGGCCGAGGTGGCTGAGGCTAGGTGCCGAGATCTGGAGGTCATCACTCCCTCAAGAGAAGAGGAGGTTATAGCTCGTTTCAAGAACATCCAGGCCTTCAAGTATGCCGTCAATGACAAGACGGCCACAATGTTCGAGGATGGCTACCTTCACCTCGCCCGTCGGTTTATGGCTGACCCTTCCTATGGTCTCGATCTGAATGTCGTGCTTGACTTATCTGCAAAGACCAATACGATGAGGAAGCTCGGGCTCTTCACCATCTCATTCCTTTCTCTGAGTATAATTTGGGCATTATGGCCAGGATGGATGCTCGAGCTGGCAGAGAAGCTTGGATCCCCCCGTCCGTTGATCCTAAAAATCTTAATGCTTTAATTGAGAGGATTGAGGACGAGGATGAGATGGAGGTGGAAGCTGAGGTCAGAGATGCCGAGGAGACACATGGGGAGGAGGCTCGCACCAATGCCCAAGCCGAGCAAGTCATTCGTTCCACCACTGATGCTGAGACTGAGCATTTTTTGGAAGATCCCTTTGTAGACAAAGCTACTTAGGAATTTTTCTTTTACATTATGTAATAGTGTAGGACTTTGTATCTCTCTTTTTGGATAATCAATGAAAATTCCTTTCATTTCAATTCATGTCGTATTGATAATATGAATTGTTTGAATGCTTGAATGCTTATTTGTGGGCTTTGCACAAATACAAGTCTGTTTTTAGGGGAAGTCAAAGAATGTTCCTCATACTTCACTTTTATGTAAGACGAGGAGGCTTGCTCACTCAGGGTCGTGGCAATTTATCCTACAAGTCGTCAGGCCGTGGTGGGGTTCCTTGGTCTTGAATGGGTACCTCAAGTCATTAGGCCGAGGAAGGCTCCTCGGTCTTGACTGTTGGGGTATTTTCTTCTTTTTCGTCTCCTTATGCAGAGGAAGATGACTCGTGCATAGGTTTTAGACGTATGATGCATGTAGTCGTTGTGACAAGGTGTTTCCTTGTCTTGACGTAAGGCAAGTCAACAGGCCGAGGAGAGGTCCTAGGTCTTGACTGTTAGAGCCTATAGTCAATGAGTCAAGGTGGGCCCTCGTCAAGATGTAAGGTGAACCAGTAGGCTGAGGAAGGGTCCTCGGTCTTGGCTGTTAGAGCTTGTTAGTCATTGAGTCGAGGTGGGCCCTCGTCAAGACGTAAGGCGAGCCAGTAGGCCGAGGAAGGGTCCTCGGTCTTGGCTGTTAAAATTTTAAATGTTTGTCAGGTAGTCGTTTTGAATTTGATATTGTTGTAGGCCAAGGACAGGGTCCTCGTTGTTCCGTGTGTGTTGAAGAGTCGTGGATAGCATCCTCGTCTTCCCATGTGTTAGTAGTGGCAGCTGTTTTGCACGTTTGAAGAAGTAAATTTCATAAACTGAATTTGATTACATCAAACTGCAATCCTACCATACTAAAAAGGTAAAAGACTAATAGATGAAAACTAATCTATTACAAAAAATAAACTAACATTAATGATAGTATTTTCAAAGGTTGTCGGAATGCCATGGATGCTTGAGCTCTTTCCCCTCCTTAGTCTTCAATCTGTAGGTCCCTTCTCGAATGACTTGAGTTATAATATAGGAACCTTCCCAATTTGGGGAGAGCTTGTTTTATTCTGCCTTCCGACCAGTTGCTTCAATTTTTCTAAGTACCCAATCGCCTACTTGGAATACTCTTCTGATGACCCTCTTGTCATGGTACGCCTTGGTCCTTTGCTTGTAATTTACCATCCTCATCTGTGCAGCTAGTCGTTTCTCATCTATCAGGTCTAGGTCTAGGAGCATATTAACCTTGTTGACTTGCTCATCATAATGGGAGTTTCTTACAGTAGGAATGGCCATCTCAGCTGGTGCCATAGCATCAGAACCGAAGGTTAGTGCGAACGGGGTTTCCCCGGTTGGCCCCCGGGTGGTTGTGCAAACAGCCCATAATGCTAGGGGAAGTTCGTCCAACCATATGCCCTCGCATCCCTCAAGGTTATTAGTAATGGCTATTAGGACCAACTTGTTAGCGGAGCTTCCTCTTGGTTTGCCTGGGGTCTACTTACAGATGACTTGGCGTGACGGACTCTTACTCTTGCCAACTTCGTGGTAAATGTCGTAGAGAATTGGAGTCCATGATCCGATACAATTGTATGTGGGAGCCCAAATCGATATCAGATGTGGTCGTGGACAAAGTTGATTGCGTTCTCTTCCGTTATCTTGGCCAATGCTTTCGCTTCTATCCACTTGGAAAAGTAATCAACAGCTACCATCACATACTTGCAATTGCCTCGGGCGGGAGGGAAGGATCCGTTGATGTCGATTCCCCACATATCAAATGGCCATGTAGGTATTACAAGTGTCTGCTCAACTGTTGGTAGTCTAGGAATGTCGGAGAATCTCTGGCACTTATCACATTTTCTGACATAGGCGTACGCGTCCTCCCTCGAGTTTGGCCAATAATAACCTAGCGAGATGATCTTGTCAGCTAAGGTTCTGTCCCCCGGGTGTCCGCCGCAAACGCCTTCATGTACTTCAGCCAAGAGATTCTCAATTTCCTTGGGGTAAACACACCTCAGCAGGGGCTTGGTGAAAGATCATCGGTAGAGGACTCCGTTCATCACAACGAACCTTGGTGACCTCTTCTTGATAAGTTTAGCTTGTGCTTCATCTTCTGGGAGTTGGCTTTTCTCGATGTACTGTATGTAGTCATCGATCCAGCATCTCTCATCTTCATCTAGGAGCATGACTTATAGTCTTTCATATGCGGGTTCTTCAGCAAAGACTACGCATGGATTGGAGTTAGACTCAGACACATCCATAGTCACTAGTTTAGATAGAACGTCCGCAATTTGGTTATCCTCCCTGCCTATTTGCTTGATCTCGAAAAATTCCATCTTCTTCGTCATGTCTAGGACAAGGTCTCTATACTTGGTAAGGGTGGGATTTTGGGTGTTCTACTCTCCCTTCACTTGTTTGACAACAAGTTGGGAGTCACAGAATGCCGCCACCTTAGTTGCTCCATAGAAGGAGGCCAACTCGATACCAAATATTAGAGCTTCATATTCAGCTTGGTTGTTGGAGGCAGGGAACTTGAATCGAATAATGTCTTACATAGTGTATTCTCCTTCCGGACTTGCTAGTACAACTCCAGCTCCGCTTCTCTCCTTCATAGCCGATCCATTCGTGTATAAGACCCAACAGTTGGATGGGAGTTCGATGGGAGACTCTTCTTCTTCCGAAGTGTTTTGCTTACGGGAAGTAGGAACGTGTTCACCCATGAAGGCAGTCTCAACCATGAAGTCAACCAAGGGATGTTCCAGGAGGGTCTTCCTTGGTTGGTAAGTGATATCAAACTCAGTAAGAGCGATAGACCAATTCAGGAGACGTCCGGAGCCATCCAACTTGTGCAGAATTTTCTTCAATGGTTCATTGGTATATAAAGTGATGGGATGCGCAGAAAAGTAGGCACGTAGTTTTCTTGAGGCAATAACTAGTGCGTACGCTATCTTTTCTACGTTGAAATATCAGCTCTCCACGTCTGACAATGCCTTAGAGACATAGTAGACTGGTTTCTGTGTTCCTTCATCGTTTCGTACGAGAACCCCTGTGACTGCATAATCGGTGGCGGCTAGGAAGACATATAACATCTCACCAGTAATCGGACTGCTAAGCAAGGGAGGGGAACCCAAGTACTCCTTCAACCGGAGGAATGCTTCGGAGCATTCGTGAGTCCAGGAGAAGCTCTTGGTACCCTTCAATACCTTAAAGAACGACAGTGATTTTTTGGCAGATTTGGCGATGAATCTTCCAAGTGACGCTATTCTTCCATTTAATCTTTGAACCTCCTTGATGTTGGTAGGTTCCTTCATGTCAATTAAGGCCTTGATCTTCTCGGGGTTCCGCCTCTATTCCCCTTTGTGATACTATGAAGCCTAAGAACTTTCCAGTTGTCACCCCAAACACACACTTACTTGGGTTTAGCTTCATATTGTTGGCTCGGAGATTATTTATGTTTCCTCCAAGTCAGGGGCATGCCTGCCCTCCTTGGTCTTTATGACCATATCATCTATGTAGGCCTCCATGTTGCGACCTATTTGTGCACCAAATACCTGATTCACCATACGTTGGTACGTGGCACCTGCATTTTTGAGCCCAAAGGGCATCATGACATAGCAATAATTTTCCCCAGGTGTTTGGAAGGCCGTCTTCTCGATGTCCTCTTCCGCCATTTTGATCTAATGATAGCCTGAATAGGCATCTAGGAAACTAAGTGTTTGGTGTCCAGCAATGGAGTCAACCAACTTGTCAATTCTGGGGAGAGGATAACTGTCTTTAGGGCAGGCTTTGTTAAGATCAGTGAAATCTATGCACATTCGCCACTTCCCATTTTGCTTCTTCACCATTACCATATTGGCCAACCAAACGGGGTACTTTACTTCTCGAATAATTCTGACTCTAAGTAACTTTTGCACCTCTTCCTTGATAGCTTCCTCCTTGTCCCTTGCAAAATTTCTCCTTGTTTGCGAGATGGTTTTTGCCAGTGGATCAACCTCTAGGCGGTGGAGAGCTACTTCTACATTGATCCCCCTCATGTCCTCGACCCTCCAAGTAAAGACGTCGAGACTATTTTTCAAGAGGGAGATGATTTCTTCCTTCTCTTCTGGGGATAGCTGGCCCCCGAGTTTAATTTTTTGTTCAGGATAGTCAGGATTGATGACTACCTCTTCCAGTTCGTCCACTGGCTCCATTTTAGGACCGTCTCAAAATTTCAGAGACTCGATGATGATTTCTCTCATTCTCCTACCCTCATTGTCATTCACGTTGAGGCCTTCTTCTTCCATTAGTTCGTCAACGTCGGGCAGATCGGCTATCCTCAAGTCAGGGTTGGCCCCCGAATTCTAGCCGTTGACGAGAACAGGATCTGCCTCAGAGACGGACGGAACTATGCCCTGGTCAGCTGCAATTTCTAGGACCATAGGCTCTTCATCTAGGACCTCATGGATATAGCTCATCCTAGAGCTTGTATGGGTAGTTTTCAAAGACTTAGATATTTTAATGTTATCTTCGGGAGTATCTATCTCCACGCTTTTGGATGCCTTCCTGCTTTTCACGACATGCTCCAAGAAGTCCTTGGCGGTCGCCCTCACGCATCCAATTCCAGCACGAGTAGGGAATTTAACTCGTTGGTGAGGAAGGGAGGCGACCAACCCAAGTTTTGCTTGACTTGGAATGCCTAGGATAGCATGATAATCACTTGTTAGATCCATGACTACGAAAGTGACAGTAGCCTTGGATCAGAAGGGATGTTCGCCGACTTCTAGTTCCAGTTCAACAGTTCCCTTAGCACCAACTTTATGGTTATTGAAACCTTCTAGCCTTCCATGATAAGGCTCCAGCATGGTGTCTTTTAAACCCATCAGTTGGAAGGCAGAGTAGTATAGAATATCACGATAGGCCCCCGTGTCAACACGAAGTCTCTCAGATTCAACGTTATCAATTCGACCCTTTATCACCAAGGGTTGTTTACGGGCAGCACGGCTCCCTGCCAATTCATTGGGAGAAAAACTAATGACCTCTTTCGCCTTATGAACCCAAGCAGGAACGTGGTACACCTTGCTTAGTTCATGGATCTGGTCCCTTAGCTTTCTTGTGTAGGCTGTCTCTTCTCGGATCACATGCAGTTTGGCCCTAGGAGGCCTCTGTTCCCCATCCTCGCTTTTGTTATCATCTTCACTTTCCTCTTCCTTCCGCTTTCGCTTTCCATCTTTCTTCATGACATAGCGGTCGAGTTTTCCCTCGTCGACCCACCTTTGGATCATGCGCTTGAGGGCAATGCACCTTTCAGTGTTGTGACCATGGTCCTTGTGGAAATCACAGAATTTGGAAGTGTCACGAGGGAACTTTGGTTTGTCGCTCAGCGGACGAGGTGGTGGAAGGTTTACTAGCTGCATGATCTCCGTGATGGGTTTGGTAAGAGGGGTAAAAATTTCAGGTTTTTCAGAAGCCCTAGTTCTATTCTTCCCCTTTGATCCATTACCATTCCCATTGCCATTGGAAGCATGGCAAGTGCCAGCCGCTTCTGGTTCCGTCTTGTCGAATCCCCTTTTCTTGCTTTTATCTTCCGCCATGGCAATGGCATAAGCCACGTTGTACAAATCCGCCTTGGAGTTTGGCTCTCTAGTAGAGAGTTCATAGATGAGGGGTCCGGATCTTAATCCGGAGTTAAAACAAACAATTACCTCCCTGTGTGTGAGCCTTTCTTCCACTTGTTTCGCCATGGTTCGGATCGGTTATAATAACTGAGTGTTGTCTCATTCTTCCCTTGCTCGATATTAGCAAGGTCGGTTAACCTCTTCTTCCTCCTTCCTGCAGTGGCAAAGTGGTCCAAGAACATTCTCCTCATGCCTCTCCAGCTATCGATGCAACCTTTTTTCAACTCACGGAACCAAGTCAAGGCTGTTCCGGAGAAGGTGCTCGCGAAAGCTTTACAGAGCATGTCATCGGCCTTTGTGAGGAGGTTCATGGTTGATTCAAAACTTTGCACGTGGTCCTTCGCGTCGGTGGTTCCGTTGTACTTTTCGAAGTTTGGGACCTTGAATAGAGGATTAGGTGGTGCATTTGTTATCCTCTGGGAGAAGGGACGAGTGGACCAGTCATCATCATCTCCGTCAACCTTCTTTCCCATCTCCATGTCGTCAATTCTCTTTTTCAAGAGTTGCCACTCTTTAGCTTCCACCCCTTTTTCAGTGCTAGAGTGGGAACTCCGGTGGGAACTGTGATGGGAGCTACGATGAGACTTATCTCTAGGGTGACCGTTCACCCTACTATGCTCCTCGTCATTTCGACGATTTTCTCCTCGTCTAGAGGGTGCCTTATCTTGCCTTGGTTCTGCCTCATAGCCACCAAGTACCATTCTGTATTGATGGGGAGTTCTCGGCCTTGCGGCGATGAGGACGGGGAGAGTCACGCCGAGGTCTAGGAGAATCACACCGAGGTCTAGGAGAGTCACGACGATGAGGTACCAAGCCAAGACGAGGAGGGGATAAACGTTTGGACAGACTGAGCCTCGTTCGTAGGTCTCTCGAGTCTACCTCCTGTTCCTTAGAATTCAATTGGCTTCTCAGGTCTATCACCTTCTCGTTTTCCTGATTGTGCGGCCGAGGATGAGGAGCATCTCGGAGGGCCTGCTTAGGTGGTACAGCACGATCACGGGGAGGATCTCGTCGCTCACCCGTTTCCCTTCCACGAGATTTACCTCCTGCATTCGAAGGCATGATGAACTCGGCCATGGAGTTTTCTGGGTCCAATTGCAACAAGGTAGCCTGAGTCTCGTACATACGTTGCAATGTCTCCATTTGTCTATGCAATAAGGTTCGTCGGTCGATGGGCTGGGTGCTCTCGGCCAACGTCGGCGTTCCTCGTCATCTTCTTCCATGTTCTTTTTCCTCGAGGATGAGTAGTACGAGGGAGGTTTGCACCTGCCCCCTCGGCAGCTGGCTGTCCCATGGAACGGAGAGTCATGGCGAGGGGAGGTGGTTCTTCGGGCTGAGGTGGACGGAGCACCTCGGTGTTATGTTGGACCTCATCGGCTTGAGTTTGCTCGTTACTAACACTGGCAAATTGTCCGTCTTCCATTACAATTCAACGATTGTAAACATCAAATTACCAAACGGAAGATTTTCCAACAGATCAAGATTTCCGGCCAAAATCACAATTGTCATGACAAACGTGGAACGGATTTTATTCGCCTCCAACGAAATTCAATTGCAAACGTAAAATTTCCCAAACTTTCCGTACGAACCAATTGCAAAAATTGAAAAATTCCGGCCGAAAATTTGCAGAATCCGGTGAAGATCGAGAACATAGCAAAACGGAACGGTGATTTCCGTCCAAATCAAAGAGTTGTCCGGCAGGAAAACTGGTTTCAAGCGAGCTTTTTCCAGGCCAAACAAAGGGCGTTTGAATCGATTCCCGGCAATGAAACCAAACTGATGATGCCAAAATATCGAATCAGCCCAAATCCAGCGATCGGTATGCTCCGGTGATTGCTTAGCCTGAAAATAAGACAAAACACGTAAACTAAGTCGGGGCTTCACCGGCGAAGGCCCTCCGGCGTGAGAGTAAGTTCACGGTTTGTAGAGAGAGAAACTAATTTGACAGAGTTTCGGAATATCAAAAGTAACGTATCAGAATATAGAAATTATGGCTTGTATTTATAATGATGGATTGAAAAAATACATGTTGATTTAGGAATGTAAAGAGATAAGGTATAATCCTAGAAGGATTATATCTGTTAAGGAATCCTTGTTTGACTTGATTCGATGTGGATGGGTACAATCATGATTGAATTATAAATGCTTAATCCTTGTTAAAATAGGATTGCTAAGGCGCTTCTTGGGAAAAGCCGAGATGTCTGATTTCCTTATCTCGTCATGTGCAGGTAAGCTGAGGTGAATGAATTCATTTCCTCGTAATATGAAGGTCTGTCGACATGAAGATATGCTGAGATGAATGAATTTGTCTCCTCATCATATGACGATATGACGAGGTGCGAACTTTCCTCTCCTCGTCATTCATGATCTCTCTGTCCATGATGAGCCGGTGAGGGAATGAGTAATATGGGGAGCCCGTTGACAACGTCAGGGCCGAGGGAGTCACCTCGTCCTCTATGGAGACGATCTCGGCATACGAGGGAGGTCTCCTCGGCCCTTATAGTTGGGGCATTTATATGTGCTTGCTGGGCCTTGGTAAACTTTGATCGGCCTTGTTGATGCCGAGATGGATGTACGAGGGACTCACATCGTAACTTGAGATGGATTACGTTTATGGCCAAATTCACTTGGGCCTGATCCGGACGAGCCCATGTTCGTATCTCGGTTTATACTGTTCAGGTTTTAATAATCGTTGTTTATTTTTAGCAGTTTTAACCATTTTACTTTGGAAACGCACTCATTTTCCCTTAAATCTAAAGTTCGATGGTTAAAATTATTAAAAAAATGTCTTAATTTTCACTTCTTTGGGGGGGGGGGGAACGAGCGTGTATATAATGTATAAGGGTTAAAACTGATAAAAAATAACATCAATAGTTAAAATTAAAGTTTAAACAAAATACATACGAAAGTTGAAATTGTCGATATGAAAAAAAAAAAAAATCTCATCCACAAGCTCCTATCCTAAAATTGTGGCTTTTTGACTTGGTCAACATCGCCTCAAAATTTGAGTTTGGATCGCCTCAAAATTTGAGTTTGGATGATGCATTACCAAATCAAAGTACCAACCTGATTGACCATCGGTCTAACGGTGATCTGGCTTCCTTATTAATAAACCCTTAATAAATTTATTTAAACTGTCATACGGCACATCATCACTCTATTTATTCTATTTATTTAAAGCAACTACAGCTATGACTTTCAGGTTTCGTTTGTTTTGACGTAAAATATTTTCTGAAAAATATTTTTTGAAAAATATTTTCCTGTAAAATATTTTACAGAGGTAGGGCATAAAATGTTTAACGAAGGAAGAGTGTAAAATGTTTTCGATTGTTTGATAAGAATTTTTTTTTTCGAAAGAACGTAAAATGTTTTATTAAAAAAAAAATTTAATCATTTTTTTTGTAACTACCCCACCCATCTGCCACTTGCCCACCCCTGCCTACCCCACCCCCCCCCCTCCACCCAAAAAAAAAAAAAAATCATTTTTTGTAACTACCCCAACCACCCCCTGCCTACCCCACCCCCCCATCCCACCCCCCACCAAAAAAAAAAATTTAATCATTTTTTGTAACTACCCCACCCACTCCCTGCCTACCCCACCCCACCCCATCCCCACCCACCCAAAAAAAAAAATTGCGGTGGGGGATAGGGGGTGGGATGGGATAGGCAGTGGGTGGGGTAGTTACAAAAAATGATTAAAAAAAAATATTTTTTTTTGGTGGGGAGTGGGGTGAGATAGTTACAAAAAATGATTAAAAAAAAAATTGGGGTTGGGGGGTGGGGTGGGGTAGTTACAAAAAATGATTAAAAAAAATTTTTTTTTGGGTGGGGGGGAGGGGGGTAGGCATGGAGTGGGTGGGATAGTTACAAAAAATGATTAAAAAAAATTATTTTTTTTAGGTGGGGGGTGGGGTAGGCAGGGAGTGGGTGGGTGGGGTAGTTACAAAAAATGATTAAAAAAAAAAAAAATTTGGATGGGTGGGTGGGGGTGGGGTGGGGTAGGCATGGGGTGGATAAGGTAGTTACAAAAAATGATTAAAAAAATTATTTTTTTTTTGGGTGGGGGATAGGGTGGGGTAGGCAGGTGGGGGGTGGGGTAGTAATTTTTTTTTTTTTGTGTGGTGAGTAGGCAAGGGTGGGGTAGCAGGGGTAGGGGTGATTTTTTTTTATTATTATTATGTTGTATCTTGTAAAATATGAGTTGTACATGAAGGGCACCATTTTCCGAAAAATGTTTTATTTAGGACAAGGTCAGTAAGTCGTTTTACTTAGGAAGGGCGTAAAATGTTTTTCGGAAAACGTTTTCTCCATTTTCCGGAAAACAACCAAACAGCGAAAAACGAATTATTTTCCGGAAAACATTTTTTGGGGGCTCAATCAAACAACGGAAAACGAGTTATTTTACGAAAACGAGTTATTTTACGGCCAAACAAACGGAGCCTAAGTCATGACATGATCCTAGGTGGCAATAATATTTCTCCCAACCATAACTTTTACAAAAGTCATTAATGACTTTTGTGAAATTTGGTTTGCCAGTAGCCGTGGTTCACGGCGTGAGGAAAAAAAATTTAAGGCTTTGACCAATTAGAGGGTGACACGTGTTATATTTTTGAAATTAATTTTTTAAAAAAAAAAAATTGCAATTAACATATAAAAAAATAATAAAAATACAAGAATATTGAAATAATTATATATAGTAGTAAAAAATGTAATATAAATGAGTAGGAAAGAGAAAATATGGTGGGGTATAATAAAAAGTAGGAGAGAGAAACTGATGACTTTTGTCATGAATGGAGATAGAATTGTTTGGAGTTGTGTTTTTGATAACTAATGACGTGAAGCTGAGGTGAAGAAAAGGGGGATGAAAATGAAGTTTCATGGATAAAGATGCTCTTATATAAACTTTTAACAATTTTTACCCCATAACAATAAAGCTCTAAAAAGCTCTATTGAACCCACTTATATACATTTTATTTTTACCAATATAAATTACAATATAAAAAAGGCTATATTTTTTTAATAAGGCTTTTTTATGAAATTTCATTTTTTCTTTAAAATATAAATTAAAATTTTAATATTTATTTTGGGGCGGATGAAGTACTACTTTTTCGTATATGCTCGATCAAGTCGAATCGAATTTAAAAAAAAAAATCATTTTAGGATGTAAAAAGTATGATAAAAGTACATAATCTTTTAGCCATTACAAAATTGAAAAATGATATTTACATTGGGACGGAGGTAATACTACTTTCTTTCTTTGATTGATACATTATAAAATAAAATAAAAATATAAAAGACGATTAAATTTTTAAGAAGGCTTTTCACAGTATAAAATTTTATTTTTCCTTTTTAAAATATAAATTTAAAAATTAATATTTATTTTGTAACGTATGACTTTTTTATAAATGTTGCAATTCAAAAAGATTGATTCTATTAACAAGTTTTGCTTTTAGAAGAGATAAAAAGAAAATAGTGTGAGTTTGCATAATTTCCGTTATAAAAAAAAAAAGAAGAAGAAAAAAAAGGGCAAAAGCCTGCCATTTACCAGTTTCCGTTATTATTGATTTCTCCGTTGATAAAGTAAAGCTACAGCTACGTATAATATTTCAATTGAAATTTAAATAAATAGAATAATTTAGGAAAAAAATATCCAAACCAACCATTTAGATACAAATAATAAGATGCTACATAGTGAAATTTGATAGTATTTAAATTTTAGCATATGAATTACCTAAATAAAATGGCTCTGATTTATCAATAAGAAGAAGAAGCAACCTCAACCTGAACATGAACCTGGAGATATCTTCAATTCCATTCAGAAAAAACTAAAAGAAAACAAAACTGTCTATTGCTATAGAAATTTTACTCACAACACAACCTTATTCTGGATGTCCAAATTGCAATACATAATAACAAGTACAATGATTCCAAATATGAAAACATATAGTCTCCAATCCAATCCAATTCCCAACTATATGAAGCTAATCAAATCTGGCATTTCATTTGCCTCCACAAAAGGGTTCACTCTTGCATTATTCTTGTGCCCATTAACTCCCTCCACAAGGACCATCTCCTTATTCTTCGCTTCCTCCTCAAAAACTTCCCATTGGTCTGTAATCACCGTTTGCAGACTGCTCGTCGAATCCTTCCGTTTGTGTTGAATATGGTCACGAGTCGTGTTGATTTCTTTCTTCTTTATTAAGGGACCAACAACGAGCTCCTTCTCTGCGACTCCATTAAGGATTTGCTCAAGCTCTCGAATATCTTCATCTGAGACACGAACAAGTTTAGGACTTTCAACTGCATTGGTCACCCCAATATCCCTACAAAACTCGAAATACAAAGCAAGTTCTTCCCCTTGTAGGTTTGCTTTCTGTATGACCCCAAGAGCCATTGAGGCTTCCACTTTTCCGATCCAAGCTGAGTAAATAGTCAAAAGTACCCCAGCAATTCCAGTACATATTCGTCCGTAAACATCGATGATTTCAATCATTATGCAATCCATCACTTCGAGAATAAGAGCTCCCACCATCCCATCTTGTTGCGGTTTTATCTGCATCAACATGTCCAACATCCCCTGCAAACCCTGTATCCAAACAAGGTCTTGTTGCAACGCGGATTTTTCCTTTTCCTTTTCTTTTTCATCATCATAATATTTTTGATTCTCCAATCTTTTTCTATCTCGGGCCTCATGCATATGGTTACATATAAACGCGGATTTGTGATCAAGAAACGAATAATAAGCGCGAATAAAGGCATTATAACCCCAAGTCTTACCGGGATGGGAATGTTTGTCTTTGAAAGAAGAAAGATCGAATGGGAGCCGTCCGATCCTCTGAGAACCAGGGACTTTACAACAGAAAACGCCATGTAGAAGCAACAGCCCTTTGAGAGCAACTACCCAATCGCGAGTCTTTTCCATGCGTATGGAAATGGCCCAAATGATAGGCCGTAGATAGATGGAGGAGACGCGTACCCAGGCAAAGACACGTTGGGCATTGCGGTAATCGATGCGGGAGGCATCATGGCTCGTGGCCTTGATGACGGCCGCCTCGATATCGGGGTTCCGGAGCTCCGTTCGCCGGGAAAGGCTGGCTAGAATTAGGCTGTTTTGGTCTTTAATTGCTCCGGAAGCCCTTCTCCATAGCCTCATTTCCTGTTTCTCTTATCCCTGTGCTCTTTGTTTATCTTCTCCTTCTTTTTTTTTTCTTTTTCTCTGTTTATCTTTTTGTCAAAATTTCTCTGTTTTGATTGAAACAAAATATGTTGGGTTTGAGTTTTCTGGGTTCAACTTGATTTGCGCTTCTTTCTTTTGGACATGTCAGCAAATCGAAATGAAATGGGAATTTTGGAGGTAGTTTTACTTCCCAAAGAAAAGCCACAATTGCCGGCCTCCGATGTTCCAAATAGAAAAGGTTTGTCAATAATGTTCGGGAACACCCTTTTGTTTGGTGAGTGTTATTTGACTTGGTCATTTTGATTTAATTTTTACCAAAGGAAATTATGTATATTTTGTGATTTTTATGATATTCTAATCATTTATATTGATATGATCGTTAAAAATATTATCTCTTAAAACAGAGTTTATGTATAAAATAGAAAGCAAGCAACAATCACACAACACACAGATATACGTGTTTCACAAACTTTCCTACGTCCACGGAAGCGTGAGAATATTATTATATTTTCGAAATCATCAGATTACAATCTTTAATATTATGTACGAATTCTTAGTCAAGAACTTCTGTTTGTGCAAAACCTAGATCTAAAAATACAGATTAGCAAAAGGAAGTACAAATATGGTTGGGGTAGGCTTTATTTATATGACTACTCCAAACCCTGAGCCAAATCTACCGCAGGAAATCCCAAAAATCGGCCTAGGGTGCGATCTGTTAGTGTTATGCCCTAGGCCTATAGTTGATAGACTTATGCGTTGACATTATTTATTATTATATGAAAGATTTATTATTTGATTATTATATGGTTTGCATATTTGTCTGTAATAATCTTCGTCCCTAATTATTAAGAGAATAATTAGTATAAATGTTAATGGATAATCATATGATGATTATATGCATAGAGATGCACATTAAATTTATGGGTACTTGTTAGAGAACAAGTGACTGGACTTGACTCGTATGAGATTTATGTCATGGTCAAATGTCATAATTAAATCTCATATGGTCACTTCATTTAGTCCCTAGACCTGAGATTATCATGACCTTACATATGATGAAAGTCATGTTTGATTTTAGCCAAACGATATCTTAACACGATATTTATAAAGGCTATCTTTGGCATGATCGGATTCATGATGGGAAGGATGATAAGTCAAGATGGAATTTATCCCTCGAAAGAGAAATGTTTTGCTTGGGCCCCTCGATGAGTGATAATGATGAAAGTGTATGGCCATACCCCAATGCGATTGGATTATCATTATACTCGAAATAGAGAAAGCATTGAACAAAGACAAGTTGACGAGGATCATGACTTGTGTTCAATATAACATCGTGAGACAAAGGGAGAAATGGAAGTGCACCATTGGAAACGTGAACTCTTGCGTTATATTATTTGGGTAGACATAATGGCTTGCTAGAGTCCGCTTATGTCTTATGAGAGTCGATATGATCGAGCTCATTGCCAACATAATATAATCCTATTGGGTCACACACAACTAGAATGAATTGATTAAACCATAGGAAGAATGATTGAGAAATTCCTCATCAACCTTGTCTGGTCGTGCGACACAACTAGGCCATGTGCCTCGTGTGGTCGTGCGACATAACAGGTCCTGAGGCGGTTTTACAGACTGGTTTCCTAATTTGATTAGGAAACATATACCATACTAATGTAGTATATATATATGAAGGTCTGTCAACCCTAAAAAGCTAGCCGAATTTCTGAAAAGAAAATCACAACATATATTCTCAATATTCTTCATAGGTTTAAGAGATCTAGCAATCTTCAAGAAGTCATTCTTGGTTCATTCAAAGATGTGGATACCGAAAGAGGGTCTTCGCTCGTTCAACGATCGAGGCCTAGAGTTCAAGCAATCTGAAGAACGAAGTTTGTGATTCGAAATCACATTATTAAATCGTTCGATAGCTCAAGAACGGAAAGCGTTCAAGGTTGATTATTTCTATCTCATAGGAATTCAAATTAATTGTATAGAATGGATCCTAGGCTCTTGGATTTTGTGTTATTAGATGCTTAATTTCGCTGCGCATGGACCCATAAAACCCAACATTGGTATCAAAGCCCCGTTCGTATCATTAAGTTTGAATTAACATGCTAGAAAAGTGGTATAAATCGTTTATATGTTCTTTTGCATGTTTTGTATGGGATGGATTGATTGTTTTTAAAACAATATGCCTAAACCATGTTCTAATGATATTGAATTAAATCTGTTGAAAGTTATTTGGATGATTTAATTGCTCTGTGATTTAGAAATTGATTGAATCTGCAAATCTGCAAATCTGCTTTGTTGTGTCACGCGACACTGCTTGACTGTGTCACGCGACACTGCTTGTCTGTGTCACGCGACACTCCTTGTCCAATCTGGGCAGAATCTGTTTGTTGAATAATCCTGCTAATCTGTGAATGTGTTTACAATCTGATATGTTTATGTATTAATCTAGATGCTATAAATTTCTGAAAATTAAGTTTATAGGGCTATGCTAGATTAATTCATTGTTTATTCATGCTTTGTTAATTAAAATATGATTTTATTAATTATTGCGATGCATGAATTATGTGTTCTTATGTGTTAAGAATTTTAGATGTTTAGTTGAAATATTGTATTATAATTTCCTGAATGTTTAGATTGAAACATTAAGATTTTGGTTTATGATTGTTTATGAGAAACAAGTCATATTACGCAAAATTTAAAGGAAACTGATTGTTTATTCAAAGTGTTGATTATGTTGCAAATCAGAGCTGATTTCTGATTGTGCATGTCTAGGAGAGTTCTGTCGAAGGAAAGATTTGGTACTTAAGTAGTCCTTGTGTCTCACCTATCTTCCTGGAAACTTACCTGGTGCACGATTAAGACTATCTTTGCTGATATGCTTATAATCTACTTTTAAGAACCTTCATTTAACTTTTAAGTTCTTTATGCCAATTCATTATTAAAACACTTGAGACCATTCGGATAGTTTTGGGTGGGCTTGCCATAGCAAGGTACTTTGATTCTATTCGTATGCGAGCAAGATGAGGAAATGGTGGTTCCTATACGTTTAAAGTGAATGAACTTAATTGGTTATCAAAATGGTTTTGGACTCAAGGCATAAGATGAGATTAAAATATTCTTAGACATATGATGTCTTGAATAAATCTCATAAAAGATCTAAGAGTCATATATGTGATATGATTGATGTTTCTACCTAATTAATTTAGTTTTGAGCGGTTTGCCATAGCAAACTTGAAATTAAATTAAAGTTGGATCTTAGCCCATTAAATGTATATTATGCTTATTTGCATTGGAAGGTGTATAATTTAGTGGGAGCATTTTATGTAAATGCATTATACTTCTCATATGATATGTTTACTTATATGTGTTCATATTTTATGTATATCTTTTTGTAGAATAAATGGCATCAAACAATAATCATCTGTCACTGCGATCACTCCTTGAGAAGGAAAAGTTGGAAGAGAATGGTACAAACTATATGGATTGGATCCGTAGCGTGAGAATTGTTCTCAGGCAAGAGGAAAAACTGTACGTTCTCGAGGAACCTATTCCACCTGAACCTGCTGCCAATGCTACTAGGGCATTGAAGGATCAATATCTGAAACACAAGTGTGATTCTACAGATGTTGGACGCCTCATGCTCTCCGCCATGTGCAAGAACCTTCAGAAGGATCTTGAGCACTTGGGGACGGTTGATCTAAACAATCGACTGATGGAAATGTTCCAAGTTCAAGCAAGGCAAAAAAGGTATAACACAGTTAAGGTCCTGACCTCATGCAAGATGAGTGAAGGACAAGTTGTTGGTCCCCATGTGTAAGTGCTCCAATTTGAGTTGGTATCTTTTTCGTTAGAAAATTAACGAAAAATCTAACATTACTAACATTCCTAACATTCCTAACTTTTCTAACAAAGTAAGGGTAAAATGGGCATTGCCATTTAAAGTTAAACCAAGAAAAGAATCTCAAAAAAGCAAAAGAAATTGAAAAAATCCGAATTAAGCAAGTTGAAAAACAGCAATCAGTTTGAATTTTCTGAAAATATTCCTCCTGTCCAACAGCCTGCACTGTAGCAGATGAACAGTGCACGCTGTCAAGACCCTCCGCGCGGACATGATTGTCATTTCCAGAGGGCTATAAATTGAACCCTCCTCTCTCTGTTTACACAACACAATTGGCTCATAGAAGTTGTATTCTGGCGAAAAATAGGGAGAAAATAGTGGGAATTCACTAGAATTGCCACCATTTTCTCTCCAATCTTTCCCAAACTCCACTCACACAAAATACTTTCAAAACAATCTCATACATACTCTCATACATACACCAATTCAAGCTCAAATCACCCCTTAGGAGGAGGATTAGAGAGAAAACATAGAGGACTTAAGTGTTATCTACTTGTTTTCTCTTTGACCAACTCTATCATCAAACCCTAAACACATTCAAGCCATGAATCCACCCAAACACAAATCCAAACACCAAATCTTGATACTCCTCAAGTCAAACACCAAATCTTGATACTCCTCAAGTCAAATTCCAAGCCTAGGAAGATAGGGTGTCACCATTGGTAAAGCCCTCCTTCTCTAAACCCTAAAACTCCCTTTTAACTTCTTGTTCATCTTGTTCTTCTTACTTTGATTTACTTTATGTCTAGTTTAACTTAAATCTTGACCTAAGATGGTCATCTTGAAGTTCATCTTCATGAATGACCATCTCAAATGGTCCACATTTTAAATCACTAGTTGATTTTTCTCTTTAATTTCATCTCTACAAAATTCCCCTTCCCAAGCAAATGAAATGCTTAAGTCCTACTATACCCCAAGGATGGTTTGATATAGTTGATTCACCACTAAAATGTCTAGTGACTACTAATCAAAATCTAGGTAAATGGGGACAAGCATGGATGCAAAACCCCTTTTAAAATCATGTTTTCATTCTTGAGAAGTTGCTGTCCAGTAGCAATTTTCTAAGACCCCAGTCCATGGTCTAATTTTTTGGACACAGATAAACTTGTAATTTGGTGTTGACTACAAAACACTTTTTGTATCCAACATCCAGAGCTTTCCAGAAATATTTTTACTTTATTTTTTGCGTGAGTAAAACTCCCTTTTTCAAATTTTCCTTTAAAGGTCAGTTCATCAGTCTCTGGAAATCCAGATTTCACATCTGAGATTTCCAGAAGGTTTTGGGTCCTCAAATCATCTCCAAAATGAAAAGTTCTTTTACAGAAACCTTATTTAAGGTGTTTTGAACATTTTTCATTCTCAGACTTTTCCCAGATTCTGGAGTTTTCAAACCCTAAAGTCCATTTCAAAATCAAGTGTCCACTGCCTTTTTCATTCTGGTAGAAATGGTTTCCAACTTCCAAAAATCTTTTGCGTACCAAAACTCAACCCAAAAATCACACCAAAAATCATAGGATCTGTCCTAAGTCTAATAAAGGATTCCCAATTTTCACTTTCCTCAGTTTCAACATATTTTGGCCAAATTAACACACACACACACACACACAAACAAATAGTTTTTAGCTTGGAAGACTTGTTTTACGAGGCATTCTGGGTGCACACTAACGTCCTTCCCGGCGTGTAACGTGACCTCCGAACCCAAATTTCTAATCTCGGGCATTTTTCAAAGTTTTGGCCCTTAAAACAAAAATGGCGTGGCAACTCCGTTTGATTTCAAAAATCGGGTACATCACAGTGGCGACTCTGCTGGGGATTAAATAAGCTTTTTCTAAAAAAAATGATATTTGGTATATTGGTGGAAACCATTAAACTTCCCGTTATCGCCTCCTAACACGAGTCGGGGATAAATTGTGGTTTAGCAATCCCACGTACCGGTATCATTGTTTTCAAAAAAAAAAAAAAAAAAAAGCTTTTGAGGGTCAAGCTTCCGTCCCGGCATTTTAAAAATCATTTGTTGTGTGTGTTGATTTTTGCACATTTTCATGTTGTTTTGGCCGCCTCGGAAAAAGTCAAAATTTTGACTGTCGGAATCATGTCCCTAACTGTTGGAATTTTTATGTTTATGTGCTTATGTGTGCATTTACTTTCAAAAAAAAAAAATTCAAAAAAAAAAATTTCAAAAAAAAAAGAGAAAATTTTCAAAAAAAAATCATGCATCATTCTTTTTAAGACACATGAAAAATTTCTATTTTACTCAGAAAAAGAAGATAGACGGCTTGCACACTACGCGCACGTGACCGTACACTGCACACTACGTTCCTAACCCGGGGAAATCCTTGTCGCGGCCCGTTTGGTCTTATTACGCCTCTCGGCGCAAGCACAGAACTACCCAAACATCCCATGGAGCCTCGTGTCGACCATGCACTTGTCCGTGACACACTTTGTCCGAGACCCGGTTGGTTTTTAGTCTGGTCTGTGTCATGCCTTGTCCGTGTATAGACCTTTCCTTTCAAGCCTTTGTCGGCACACCGACTCAATATCTTTCGGGGACCCTAATCAGTCGAAGTTCTGCCGGTTTTTCACCGCAGACTTTGACCAAGATATTGACCGGCGCCTTGACTTCGGCTCTGACTGGCACAAATTATACACTCACTCCCAGCATGACACTGAGTCATCAATGATTAATGATTATTCCATGCCTAATTACGGCCTAATTGACGACAGGTCAAGATCAATTGTGGACATTTATCAGTCCAAATCATGCCGACTTTTTGTCGAGCCCTCGGACATGATCTTGACTTCGACGTCAGCTTTGTCCGTAATTTACATCGAATGCTCGTTAAGACTCGATTACCCGCCAGACTTTTAGGATCGTTTTTCTTTTCGGTCGGTGGGACCCGCTTGCCCTATAGGACCCTCGCCCGGGGCTGTCCGCCCTGGGAAGTCGAAATACAGGTGGAATACGAGGGGCTTATAGACGTAGTGACGGGGCCCACTGATCCAGGATCCAGAGTAGTTTGCGAAAAAGAAGAGCAATCTTTTCCAACCGATTAGGTTAATAAAGCATGTTTTAAGTAAACGTGAACAAATAACTGCATGTTGCATGAGTCCAAAAGCCCAAACACCTACCCTCCTTCTATCCCCAGACATCTGAACCCTCGTGCCTTTTCCCCCGCAGCTCCTCACAAAGCTTGGTTTCGGGCACCGGGTCACCGTTTGATCAGTTGGGAAGAGTCAAGCGCGTCGTCAGCTTCACCGACTCCGGGTTTTAGAATGTCTGCATCAGCTGGTAATGATGGGGACAACGTCACTCCGCCTCCCGGGACCCCTCAGACAGAACAGCAGTGGAATCAGTTAGCAGAACAGATGAGATTGCGACAGGAAGCACAGCTGAATAGCCTTATGGAGGCTATTAAGAGCCACGGTTTGGCCGCCAGCCTTAATCCCGATGGCACCGTCACCCTGATTACTCCAGGATGCCACCACCCACCTCCTATGGTACCACTACCAGAACCCATGCTCCTCGATCTTCGGGTCAGCCAGCTCCCCAACCACAGACCACCGGATCCATGCAGCCTGACGGCACTAATCAGTTCGCAGTTCCTCAGTGGGGACAAAATCAGTACGGAGTGTCTCCCCATGGTTGGGGCTACCTCGGAATGCCACAGCTAATTGGAATCCCGCCTCAGTTTGGAACCGATCAATCCGGACCTTCGCAGCAACAGTTCAAAAGGCCACAGCAACAGTTTGGAATGCCCCCACAGTCTGGTCCAGGACAACAGTCAGGAGCCCTTCCTCAGAATGATGCTAGCTCAGCCGCTCCTAACACAGCTTTCACAAACCCATTTCTCACTCAGGGTTCGATGGGTTACCAAACCTCCATCCCGGTTTCATCAGAATCACCAGGACCGCAGTACCCCCCGGGTTATACACCATCGCCACAGCCAGCCATGCAATTCAACAACCAGGGACAGCAGCCCGCATCTAAGCCTACTTATGGGTCTCACTCCGGGAACCCGAGCTATCCGGCTACCTCAGGTCTGCCTCCACCTTCTCTGCCAATGGGAAGCCAACAGCAAGCCGCCGGGTTTTATCCCTTCGCCCAGGCTCCTACTCATGCTCCCCCGGGCAATTTGGGCCAAGGACAGGTTTTCACCTACGTCCCCGGATCGGCCGTTCCCTCCACCAATGCACCGCCAACAGTAGCTCCTCTCTCTAGCTCAGCCACTAGCTTGAATGCCATGGTTCCACCACAAGACCCTCATCTGGCCTGGTTCATGGAACAACACAAGGAAATGAAAGCGCAGATTGCTGAATTGACCGCTAAGAAGTCTGCCTTCCGGCCTACAGACCCGGACTCAATTGTACCCCTGCCTCACAAGTTCGTGATGCCCAATCTCGAACTGTTTGATGGAAGTGCGTGCCCTAAAACTCACTTGGACACCTACACTTTGGCAATGAAATCTAAGGGATGCACAAACCAGCAGTTGGCTGACTACTTCAGTCTCTCTTTGAAGTCAGGGGCTTTGAAATGGTTTTTCCGATTGCAGCCTGAAGCTAGGGCTACTTGGGAACAGATTACCAGTACTTTCACAGATAAGTATAAAGCCAACTTGGAATGGGAAACAAACAGAGTTGACCTGCAGACAACGATGCAGCGCCCTGATGAGAATATTGGGGATTTCTATAAAAGGTGGAACCTGAAGCTTAGTGAAATGGCCATTCCTCCCTCTGACGAGGAGCAGTTAGACATCTTTCAGTCATGCTTGAAGTCGCATTTGAGAGCTTCCCTCAGTCACTTCCCCTACGCTGACTTGCGTGCAATGGTTAATTCCGGGGCTAAGTTCGAAAAGGCTTACAATCAGCAGCCGACTGCTGCACCTGCTTACAGATACCGAGTTTCTTCCACCTCCAACACAGCTCCTGCCCAACCAAAAGGTAAAGAAGTGATTAGCTATGCGGGACAGGACTGTAACAATGCCACTTCCTTTGTTCCCAAGAAACCTGATGCATCCAGATCCCGGCTCCAAGACTTGAGAAACTTTGGGATGCCTTTGAGTGATATCTTCAGAGGTTTAGTGAGAGAAGGTTTGCTCCGGCCTTTGGAAAATTATCAGCCTAGAAACCCCAATGCTCCTTTGGATACCTCCAAGCATTGTGCCTTTCATCAGTACCATGGGCACCTGACAGATGATTGCGTCCCCCTGAAAAAGGCAATCCAAAGTTTGATTGAACAAGGGAGGTTAGAGGTGCCTGAAGGGACCAATACTATCAGTAACCCATTCCCTAGAAACAACAACCCGAATGTCAACATGGTCGAGTTTGGTGATTCAAGACTTGTGGGCATAATGGAATTTGACTCACCCCTTTGTAAGGTCGGTGGACCGACCATCACAGATGATGAAAATGGTTGGATTAAGCAAGAGATTGCCAAAGAAATCCTGATGGAAAGATCTGCAATAGCCCCCATCTCCAGCGTCGAAGAGTAGATGCATGGTCCAACAACAAAGAGCGGCTAGACTAGGGGCTACCTATCTTTAAAATAGTCTTTTAAGTCAACCTTCGTAGGTTCTAGTACTTTTCTTTCACCTAAGTCCTTCCTGGACATTTGTCGTTGTAGTCCATTTTGGACATAGTAGTTAAATGTCTAACTTTAATATAAGTCTTTTTTCTTTTCTTGCTAGACTCGAGACATCACTTGCACACCCACGTTACACTTAATTGAAATGGTTTTATCCTAGATGATCACTTGTGCTGCTCAACCACTAATTCTTTGAAATGATTAATATTTAAACTAATCGGAGTGAGAAATCAATTGATATCCTTCCCAAATTGGGGCTTACCAACTCCCCATCTTGCATCTCATATGCTCACATCCCTTTCATCATCATCCTCTCGTTGCTCGATGAATTTACATGGATCTTTTCTCATTTAAAGCTTAAGCAAGCAATGAAGACTTAATTTCGTTTAGGTCATCCGGTAAGGATTGCGGTCGAAGCCTTTCACCCATAAGAAAGCCATTACCTTACCCTAACCAAACAATATCCTTTCATTTCAAGATCGGCATGTTTTGAAACCCTGTTTAGCCATCACCTTTGCTCCTTATTGAGAGAATTCCAAGCAACGCCAAAGAAGTTAGCTCCGAGAGTCAGCGATGCATAAAATGTTCAAGTTGTGAAGGAAGGAAAGATAATCCTCAACTCCTCAAAAGGGCCTTCCGAATTATCAAAGGAAGGATTTTAAAATCCTCGCAATTCAGCAAAAATCCTCAACGTCTCAGGAGGCTCTTCAAAAAAAATAGAAAAATTCAAGCAAGAACTTCAAAAAAAAAAGAGGACCGTCGATCCTCACAATTCAGCAAAAGTCCCCGACTTCTCAAGAAGCTCTCCAATGATCAAAAAAAGAGCCCGAATCCTCGCAAGTTCGCAAAAGTTGTCGATAGCTTGGACTTCCTCTCACCATTACCTTAAATCAATCCCAAGCCATCCTCTCGATTTTAGAGGATACTCCCATTACCCTCGCCTTTGGTCAAAGTCAAAATTTGACCTCTCATTCTTAGAGGTAATCAATCTTTCCCGCCATAGATTTCCCAAACACATCCCTGCAAGCCAACCTCTCATCATTAGAGGTTCAGTCAGCAAAAGGCCCAGCCGACCTCTCATCTTAAGAGGTCATGATTTTCCAAATCACCCGATGGCCGATCGAAGCCCGGAAACCCAGCTGCAATTCCTATCGGATAGCAATTTCATCGTAATCAAATTAATATTTCATTGCTTGCCTAAATTGGAATCTAATCCATTTTGGTTCGAAATTACCAATCAAAGATTGTGCAAATTCAAATTTGATTCATGTGAGCATAATTCATTTCTACTCCACAAACACTTGCCGTGGATGTCCCTCTGGGGCTTCGCATCCGTGTCTTTCATTGACACTCTAAGGGGATATGTTATTCAATCCTCCAAATCCTCAAAATCCCCAAAGGTCCTCAGATCCTCGAATTTCAACATTCGTTCTCTTTTCATTCGGGATAGACCCGAACTACGGCGACCTGAGCTCTTCATAATGAAGGGAACGTAGGCAACCAGAAATGGTCCGGTCGAAATCACAAACAAATCTCAAAAAAAAAAATTCGGTCTCATCCAGGATCGTCCCTATACACTTTCCGAGCTTGATATCAGCTGATTTTCTCCTCGTGATTAATCAAAATATTTGTTCATATCAGATTTAGGAGTTGAATAACCCGAACATTAACAAAGGGTTTTAAGCAGCCTTGTGATCATCATGAATAAGACAAGTTTTCAAGTGTCTCGACAAGTCTTCTCTCTCTCCATCATAGGGAAATAGAGCCAAACACTGTCTTTCTGTCAGCAGGGGCTTCCATACACTTTTCCACACCTTGTGATGCTTATACTCTCTCAAAAGAGTCAAACCTAAAGCGAGAGTGTCATACACAAATTCGGGAGACATTCCCACCTTTCAAAAGATATGCCCCTGCACGTAAACATTTCTGAGTCTTGTCCAAGTGACTGGTTGACTAAGGTCTAAAAAGATGGGTGCCTCCTCTGTAAGACTACTCTGAATTTCTTCACGCTGGGGCTTGCTAAGCGGTTCTCCCAGGTTCTCCTGTATCAGCTCTTCAAGCTGGGACTTCTATAGTCATCTTTGGGTCCACATTGGGTTTTTCACTACGAGATAGATTCGATCTTTGTCAGATTATTTTCAGGATTGCTTTGCATTACCAATCAGATTGGGACTCTGCTAATGACAACGAGGTTATAAGATTGGGGCTTCGCCAAGTCGCTTCTTCAAAATCTGGACTTTGCCTACTCAGTTCTTCAGACCGAGGCTTTGCCAAAGAAGGGATCTTTCCTCGCTTTAATAGGATCCGGGGGCTTTGTCAAGTTGGTCCTTTGGATCTGAATTTTATCAAGTCACAAGAAAGGTCTAGTCACATCAACAACTAGATTTTCAGCTTCAGAACTTGGTACATAGCAGCTTCCCGTAGCATCGGGATTTAAGATCTGGGTTTCTCCCTGCATTAGCAATTTCATCAAATCATTCTCCGAACAAGGTTTCGGCCGAGGTCACAGCTCACCCAAATGAAAGAAGCTTCACTCATATCAACGTGCCCTAGAGCCTGTCAGCATCAGCTTCAAATGACCAAGATTGAGAGAGAAAATTCCAATCAAGACCCGGGATCCGAATCCAATCTCATCAAAATTGAGGTCCATGTACCGCTGTTTAAGTCGCGATCGAGGGCTCTCACCACTTGCTCAAAATCTGTTCCAAACAGTTTCCAGACACATACATCCCGATGCATCCCCTCTCATCACCATGCATCCCCACAAAAATCTCCCAAGGGCTCATGTAGCATGCGCAAAACTTGAATCAATAGGAAAAATCCTAAGTGATTGAAGATCATAAATCATAATTTCCCTGCCAAAAGCTTAGGCTAGGTGCATCTTCGAAAGCAAGTAAATGCATCATCTCGCGAACATACGCAGTGATACTCTCACAATCATTTTTGGTTCTATGCATGCATCTGTCATCATGAATGTCATATATGCATCTTCCTCTCTACTAACCAATGCAGGAATTCAAACGTGAAAGACCATCTTCCTTCGCCATTGAGACTTACCCTCAACAAGGGAGATATTTACCAAAGCTCAAAATCAATGGTTTCAACAAAATTGCAAGAAATCAAATCCCCCTTTTTCGGCAAGAGATGATTCCGGGCAAAACATGTGCAGACCACCTCCAGTGTCTACAAATTGGTCAGGGACGCCAAGTTCTCAAATACAATTCGGTCAGGGACGCCAAGTTCTCGAACACAAATCGGTCAGGGACGCCAAGTTCTCAAATACAAATTGGTCAGGGACGCCAAGTTCTCGAACACAAATTCGGTCAGGGATACCAAGCTCTCAAATACAATTCGGTTAGAGACGCCAAGATCTCAAATACAGTTCGAACAGAAATGCCAAGTTTTCAAAGATGCATCAAGACTCTCAACACTATCAACTATCACACAGCCACGCAACTTGCTCTCCTGCAGGTAAGCACAGCAAAGGTACGTTAATCCTTCAACATACCTCAAAAATATGCATACACTCACAAATGTTGCATGATTACCCATAGCCTTAGCTATCTCTATCTCCGCAAATAGCAACGTAAGCTTTAGCAATCCTCGGGCGACTTCCCTAAAATAGTCAAACCTCAGAGCAGTCAAACCTCAGGTGACTCCCGAATACCGTCAAACCATCAAAGACCATCCCCAGCAGTTGTTGAACTACGTCCAGGCTTGATTCCCACTCGGGATACGTAGGTAGCCTACCATAGGTCCAGCCACTTGACTAACACGGTCACCCTTTTTCCCGGTAATCCTCGTAAGCTCAAATCTTCCCCAGCAAGAACACCCTCAAACAGTCTCCCTCAGGTACAAAACCTCGACTTAGGATCATACTCCTGAACTAGGTCCCCATTTAGGTTCATATTCCTGAACTAAGTCCCCATTCAGGTTCATACCCCTGAAACTGAAACCCCGACTTAGGATCATACTCCTGAACTAAGTCCCCATTTAGGTTCATACTCCTGAACTGAAACCCCGACTTAGGATCATACTCCTGAACTAGGTCCCCATTTAGGTTCATACTCCTGAACTAAGTCCCCATTTAGGTTCATACTCCTAAACTAAACCTCGACTTAGAATCATACCCCTGAACTAAGTCCCCATTTAGGTTCATACTCCTGAACTAAACTCCAACAAAGGCTAACAAAATCCCCAGCGAAGTTAACGGAATCCCGGCAGCAAACATAAGACCGATCCCTTCAAATGAAGTCCACCAATAGACCATCTATCCCAAACCATCAAAGGGAAATCATTTCAAATCAAGGTTCGAGGCACCTAAGACGCCATCTCCAAGGTTCGAGGCACCTAAGACGCCATCATGAAGGTTCGAGACACCTAAGACGCCATCATTAAGGTTTGAGGCACCTAAAACGCTATCACACACAACACGAGGAAAGCGATAAATCGCAATCATCCCCTAATTCGACAAACCGAAGTCATTACCAAGGTGACTTCCCAAAAATAGTCAGACCATAGGGCGACTTCCCAAAAATAGTCAGATCATAGGGCGACTTCCCAAAAATAGTCAAATCTTAGGGTGACTTCCCAAAAATAGTCAGATCATAGGGCGACTTCCCAAAAATAGTCAGATCATAGGGCGACTTCCCAAAAATAGTCGAATCATAGGGCGACTTCCCCAAAATAGTCAAATTGTAGGGCGACTTCCCAAAAATAGTCAAATCTTAGGGTGACTTCCCAAAAATAGTCAGATCCTAGGGCGACTTCCCAAAATAAGTCAGATCTTAGGGCGACTTCCCAAAAATAGTCAGATCTTAGGGCGACTTCCCAAAAATAGTCAAATCTTAGGTCGACGTCTGAAGATAGGCAAAAGACCCGAACTACGACTGGCTTGATTCCTCTTAAGGATACATAGGTAGCCTATCATTAGGTTCAGCCATCCGAACGAAAATGGTCATTCCTATCCCAGCAGAGCGGATAGCCATCCGACCGAAAATGGTCATCTCTTATCCCCAGCAGAGTTTCTTTCAGCAACCCACTGCATAACTCGCTCACCAAGTTGACATCCTAAAACAGTCACTCTAGGGTCGACGCTTGAAGATAGTCGGAAGACCCGAACTACGACTGGCTTGATTCCCATTCGGGATACGTAGGTAGCCTATCGCTAGGTTCAGCCACTCGATCACTTGATCATCCTGTCAAATTTGGAGCCTTACTCTTATTGACGACCCCGCTTCCTTCGAAAGCGTCGTCGCCGAGGGGCTACTGTAAGTGCTCCAATTTGAGTTGGTAGCTTTTTCGTTAGAAAATTAACGAAAATTCTAACATTACTAACATTCCTAACATTCCTAACTTTTCTAACAAAGTAAGGGTAAAATGAGCATTGCCATTTAAAGTTAAACCAAGAAAAGAATCTCAAAAAAGCAAAAGAAATTGGAAAAATCCGAATTAAGCAAGTTGAAAAACAAAGAATCGCTTGAATTTTCGAAAATATTCTTCTCGTCCAATGCCTGGAGCGTATGAACAGTGCACGCTGTCAAGACCCTCCGCGCGGACATGATTGCCATTTCCAGAGGGCTATAAATTGAGCCCTCCTCTCTCAGTTTACACAACACAATTGGCTCATAGAAGCTGTATTCTGGCGAAAAATAGGGAGAAAACAGTGGAAATTCACTAGAATTGCCACCATTTTCTCTCCAATCTTTCCCAAACCCTACTCACTCAAAATACTTTCAAAACACTCTCATACATACTCTCATACATACACCAATCCAAACTCAAATCACCCCTTAGGAGGAGGATTAGAGAGAAAACATAGAGAACTTAAGTGTTATCTACTTGTTTTCTCTTTGACCAACTCTATCATCAAACCCTAAACACATTCAAGCCTTGAATCCACCCAAACACAAATTCAAACACCAAATCTTGATACTCCTCAAGTCAAACACCAAATCTTGATACTCCTCAAGTCAAATTCCAAGCCTAGGAAGATAGGGTGTCACCATTGGTAAAGCCCTCCTTCTCTAAACCCTAAAACTCCCTTTTAACTTCTTGTTCATCTTGTTCTTCTTACTTTGATTTACTTTATGTCTAGTTTAACTTAAATCTTGACCTAAGATGGTCATCTTGAAGTTCATCTTCATGAATGACCATCTCAAATGGTCCACGTTTTAAATCTCTAGTTGATTTTTCTCTTTAATTTCATCTCTACAAAATTTCCCTTCCCAAGCAAATGAAATGCTTAAGTCCTAATATACCCCAAGGATGGTTTGATATAGTTGATTCAGCACTAAAATGTATAGTGACTACTAATCAAAATGGGGACAAGCATGAATGCAAAACCCCTTTTAAAATCATGTTTTCCTTCTTGAGAAGTTGCTGTCCAGTAGCAATTTTCTAAGACCCCAGTCCATGGTCTAATTTTTTGGACACAGATAAACTTGAAATTTGGTGTTTACTACAAAACACTTTTTGTAGCCAACATCCAGAGATTTCCAGAAATATTTTTACTTTATTTTTTGCGTGAGTAAAACTCCCTTTTTCAAATTTTCCTTTAAAGGTCAGTTCATCAGTCTCTGGAAATCCAGATTTCACATCTGAGATTTCCAGAAGGTTTTGGGTCCTCAAATCATCTCCAAAATGAAAATTTCTTTTATAGAAACCTTATTTAAGGTGTTTTGAAAATTTTTCATTCTTGGACTTTTCCCAGATTCTGGAGTTTTCAAACCCTAAAGTCTATTTCAAAATCAAGTGTCCACTGCCTTTTTCATTCTGGCAGAAATGGTTTCCAACTTCCAAAAATCTTTTGAGTACAAAAACTCAACCCAAAAATCACACCAAAAATCATGGGATCTGTCCTAAGTCTAATAAAGGATTCCCAATTTTCACTTTCCTCAGTTTCAACATATTTTGGCCAAAGTAACACACACACACACACACACACACAAACAAATGGTTTTTAGCTTGGAAGACTCGTTTTACGAGGCATTCCGGGTGCACACTAACGTCCTTCCCGGCGTGTAACGTGACCTCCGAACCCAAATTTCTAATCTCGGGCATTTTTCAAAGTTTTGGCCCTTAAAACAAAAATGGCGTGGCGACTCCGTTTGATTTCAAAAATCGGGTACATCACACCATGCTCTTAAGTTGAAGGGCCACATTGAGCATCTTGAAAGGCTCGGTTTTCCAATTAGCCAATAGTCGGCTACTGACATAATATTGAATTCATTGCCCAAAAGTTTTAGTAATTTCATAATGCACTGTAACATGGGAGGCATGAATAAAAACCTTTTCGAGTTAGTTCAAATGTTGAGCACTGCGGAAACCAATATTGTCGAGAAGAAAACCGATCAAGTGTTGATGGTTAATAAGGGGAAGGGTTTCAAGGGTAAGGGAAAGGCAAAGGTTGCTAATCCTAAGGCAAATGTTGCCAAACCCAAAGAGGCTGCCAAGCCTAAAGAGGCTAAGCCCAAGTCCCAGAGAACGTAGTCTGCTTCCATTGCAATGAGATTGGACATTGGAGGAGAAACTGCACAAAATACAAGGAAGCACTGAAGAAGAGCAAAGGTGTTGCTTCGACTTCAGGTATCTTTGTTATAGATATATTCCTATCTACTTCTAGTTCTTGGGTATTGGATACCGGATGTGGAACTCACATTTGTTTAAATTTGCAGGGTCTAAAGAACAGAAGGATGCTTGAAGAGGGTGAAGTGGACCTACGTGTGGGGAATGGAGCAAGAGTTGCTGCATTAGCCGTAGGAACTTATGAAGTTACTTTACCTAGTGGACTAATACTTGTTTTGAACAATTGTTATTACGTTACAGCTTTAAGTAGGAATATTATTTCGATTTCATGTTTGGATAATGAAGGTTTTAATTTTCTTATATGTGATAAGAAATTTTCCATTTACAAGAGTGATATGCATTATTGTACTGCTGTTTCATTCAATGGCCTTTATATTCTTGATCTTGAAAATCGTGATAATGATGTCTATAACATTAACAAGAGATCTAAACCCAATGATGTAAACCACACTTATTTATGGCATTGTCGTCTTGGCCATATAAATGAGAAACTCATTTCTAAACTCCACAAAGATGGATTTTTAGACTCACATGATTATGAATCTTATGAGACATGTGAATCTTGTTTACTTGGCAAGATAACAAAGGACCCATTTACCAAAACTAGTGAAAGGGCGGGCGACTTATTAGGCCTCATACATACCGATGTATGTGGACCTATGAGTAGCGATGCTAGGGGAGGATTTCGGTACTTTATAACATTCACTGATGATTGTAGTAGATTTGGATATGTTTATCTAATGAAACATAAAAGTGAATCGTTTGAGATATTTCGAATATTTCAAAATGAGGTGCAAAATCAACTTGGCAAAACTATTAAAGTACTTCAATTCGATCGAGGTGGTGAATATTTGAGCCAAGAATTTGACAGTCATCTTAAGAGTTGTGGAATCGTTTCAGAACTCTCTCCACCTGAAATACCACAATGGAATGGTGTGTCTGAAAGGAGGAATAGAACCTTGTTGGACATGGTTCGTTCTATGATGAGTCAAGTTGAGCTTCTTTTATCCTTTTGGGGACATGCACTATAAACTGCTGATTTTACTATAAACAGAGTTTCTACCAAATCGGTTCAAAAGATCCCATATGAGATGTGGCATGGAAGAAAACCTAGTTTGTCTTTCATGAAGATTTGGGGTTGCGATGCATATGTCAAGAAGTTAACTTCTGACAAGCTAGCACCTAAGTCTGATAAATGTGTTTTCATGGGTTATCCTATGGAAACCAAAGGATACTATTTCTACAATCAAAACGAGAACAAAGTGTTTGTTGCTCGAAATGGTACTTTCTTAGAAAAGGAGTTTCTTCGCAAAGGAACCAGTGGGAGTAAAATAGATCTCGAAGAAATTCGAGAACCCGAAAACAACATTGAACCAATGGTAGAGACTGAACCAAGTTCACAAGTAGTTGTGGAACCGGTTCAAGATGCACAAGTTCTTCGCCGAAGTGGTAGGTCACGATCCGAACCCGAGAGACATGAATTTCTCGTTATGGAAAGTGATGAAGTGGAGTTAATCGAAAACGATGAACCTACTTGCTATCAAGAGGCGATGTCCGCTCCTGATTCGAAAAAATGGCAAGAGGCCATGAAGTCCGAATTACAATCCATGGCTGATAATCAAGTTTTGGAACTTGATTGATCCACTCGAAGGTGTAAAAACCATAGGGTGCAAATGGGTCTTCAAGAAGAAGACCGACATGGATGGGAAGGTGCACACCTATAAGGCTAGGCTTGTAGCTAAGGGATATAGGCAGATTCATGGCATCGACTATGATGAAACCTTTTCGCATGTACCTATGCTTAAGTCTATTAGAATTTTAATTGTCATAGCCGCATATTATGACTATGAGATATGGCAAATGGATGTCAAAACAGCTTTACTTAATGGGAAGTTACTTGGGAATGTATACATGATACAACCTGAAGGTTTTGTCAGTCCAGAAAATTCTAACAAGGTGTTTAAGTTGCAGAAATCCATTTATGGATTGAAGCAAGCTTCTAGGAGTTGGAATCTACGTTTTGATGAAGCAATCAAGGAGTTTGGCTTTATCAAGAAAGAAGATAAACCTTATGTATACAATAAAATTAGTGGGAGCGTAGCACTATTTTTAGTATTGTATGTCGACGATATCTTACTCATTAGAAATGACATTCCTGCACTACAGACTATCAAGTCTTGGTTGGAAAAGTGCTTTTCGATGAAAGATATGGGCGAAGCTGCATATATCCTTGGTATCAAGATTTATAGAGATAGATCTAAGAGGATGATTGGTTTAAGTCAAAGTACTTACATTGGCAAGGTTCTTAGAAGATTCCAAATGGAAAATTCTAAAAGAGAAAACTTGCCAATGTTGCATGGTGTATCTCTTAGCAAGACTCAAAGTCCTAAGACTAATGATGAGCGAAAGAGAATGAATGGTATTTCATATGCTTCAACAATTGGGTCTATCATGTATGATATGTTATGTACTAGACCCGATGTTCGTGTGCTCTAAGCATGACGAGTAGGTACCAATCGAATTCCGGTGAACCACATTGGATAGCAGTCAAGAATATCCTCAAATACTTACGAAGAACTAAGGATGTATTCTTGGTCTTTGGAGGAATGGAAGAAGATCTTGTAGTGAAAGGCTACACAGATGCTAGCTTCCAAACCGACAAGGATGATTTCAGATCACAGTCTGGATTTATGTTTATGCTGAATGGAGGCACTGTGAGTTGGAAAAGTTCCAAGCAAAGTACCGTTGATGATTCTACAACCGAAGCTGAGTACATAGCGGCATCTGATGTAGCTAAGGAAGTCGTTTGGATCAAAAAATTCATTAGTGATTTTTGGAAGTCGTTCCAAGCATCAAGGTCACACCAGAGATCTAAACACATACTTCGACGTTTCCACATTATCCGAGAGATATGTGAAAGGGAAGACATAATGATATCCAGAGTAGACACTGATGACAACGTGGCGAACCCATTAACTAAGGCTCTCCCGCAAGCTAAGCATGATGGTCATGTTAGGTCCATGGGTATTCGATACATGGGAGATTGGGCCTAGTGCAAGTGAGAGACTGTTAGTGTTATGTCCTAGGCCTAAAGTTGATAGATTTATGTGTTGACATTATTTATCATTACATGAAAGGTTTATTATTTCATTATTATATGTTTTGCATATTTATCTGTAATAATCTCCGTCCCTAATTATTAAGAGAATAATTAGTATAAATGTTAATGGATAATCATATGATGATTATATGCATAGAGATGCACATTAAATTTATGGGTACTTGTTAGAGAATAAGTGACTGGACTTGACCCGTATGAGATTTATGTCATGGTCAAATGTCATAATTAAATCTCATATGGTCACTTCATTTAGTCCCTAGACCTGAGATTATCATGACCTTACATATGATGAAAGTCATGTTTGATTTTAGCCAAACGATATCTTAACACGATATTTATAAAGGCTATCTTTGGCATGATCGATTTCATGATGGGAAGGATGATAAGTCAAGATGGAATTTGTCCCTCGAAAGAGAGATATTTTGCTTGGGCCCCTCGATGAGTGATAATGATGAAAGTGTATGGCCATACCCCAATGCGATTGGATTATCATTATACTCGGAATCGAGAAAGCATTGAACAAAGACAAGTTGACGAGGACCATGACTTGTGTTCAATATAACATCGTGAGACAAAGGGAGAAATGGAAGTGCACCATTGGAAACGTGAACTCTTACATTATATTATTTGGGTAGACATAATGGCTTGCTAGAGTCCGCTTATGTCTTATGAGAGTCGATATGATCGAGCTCATTGCCAACATAATATAATCCTATTGGGTCACACACAACTAGAATGAATTGATTAAACCATAGGAAGAATTATTGAGAAATTCCTCATCAGCCTTGTCTGGTCGTGCGACACAACTAGGCCATGTGCCTCGTGTGGTCGTGCGACATAACAGGTCCTGAGGCGGTTTTACAGACTGGTTTCCTAATTTGATTAGGAAACATATACCATACTAATGTAGTATATATATGAAGGTCTGTCAACCCTAAAAAGCTAGCCGAAATCACAACATATATTCTCAATATTCTTCATAGGTTTAATAGATCTAGCAATCTTCAAGAAGTCATTCTTGGTTCATTCAAAGGTGTGGATACCGAAAGAGGGTCTTCGCTCGTTCAACGATCAAGGCCTAGAGTTCAAGCAATCTGAAAAACGAAGTTTGTGATTCGAAATCACATTATTAAATCGTTCGATAGCTCAAGAACGGAAAGCGTTCAAGGTTGGTTATTTCTATCTCATAGGAATTCAAATTAATTGTATAGAACGGATCCTAGGCTCTTGGGTTTTGTGTTATTAGATGCTTAATTCCGCTGCACATGGACCCATCAAACCCAACACGATCACCCCGTCCGCTCAGAAATCCAGCGCGCGATCGCCCCAATATGGGCGCGATTGCTCCCTTTGTCCAGTAATTTGGCGCGGTCGGGTGCTCCTTACCCCCACAGTCTCTCCTTCATGTGTGTCAGGAATTCCAAATTTTGCTGTTTTGTCCCCTAATTTAGGCGTCCCCAACTTAGATGGCACCAAACCCAACAAATCTCCACATTGACATCTAACATCCGGATCATAACCAGAACTCCCCCTCTGCCTCAGATGCTATCTAATAGATGCGAACATTCAGCAAATTCAATCAATGTTGGAACTTGCTAGTTGGGACGAACTTTGTGAAAATGTCAGTATGATTGTCCGCAGTACCCTCTTTCCTCACCTTGATCCGCTTCTCACTTCTCAGAAAATGATATCTTACATCTATGTGCTTGTTCCTATCATGATGAACTTGATACTTGGCCAAACAGATTGCACTCAAACTGTCACAAAATATTGTAGCCTGATCCTGATTTAACCCAAGGTTGCTGATCAAACCCTTTAGCCATATTCCCTCTTTAGTAGCTTCTATAAATGGCATATTCTCCGCCTCCGTAGTATACAATGTCACTGTAGATTGTAGAGTAGACTTCCAACTGACAACTGACCCACCTAGATTGAACACATACCCGGTCATAAATCTCCTCGTGTCAACATCCCCAAAGTAGTCCGAATCAAAATAACCCTCAACTGCACATTCTATACCACCTCTATAAATGAGACCAACATCTGTCGTACCCCCTAAGGTACCTGAAGATCCTTTTCACTGCTTGCAAATGTTCCTTATCAGGATTCCCCATAAATCTACTAACAACACTAAAAGCATGAGAAAGATCCGGCCTAGTGCAAACCATAGCATACATTAAACTACCAACTGCACTATCATAAGGTACTCGAGCCATATACTCTTTCTCCTCTTTTGACTTAGGTGCAAAAGTAACCGACAGACGTGTATTCGCTGCACTTGGAGAATCTAAAGGCTTTGTTGTAGACATGTCAAACCTATCTAAAATTTTCTTAATGTAACCTTTCTGGGATAAGAACAGTTTTCATTGGCTTCTATCCCTATAGATCTCCATACCCAGAATTTTCTTTGCCGCACCCAAATCCTTCATCTCGAACTCTGCAAACAGTAGACCCTTCAACTTCTAAATATCCGACTTATTGACAGCCGCTATCAACATATCGTCAACATAAAGAACCAAATAGATGATAGAATCATCCACCGACCTATTGTGATACACACAACAGTCATACGGGCTCCTCGTGTAACCAATCTCTGTCATATAGCTGTCAAACCGCTTGTGCCACTGCCTAGGTGATTGCTTGAGCCCTTACAAGGACTTTTTCAACTTAAACACATAGTTTTCTTTTCCCTGAATCTGAAACTCATCTGGTTGTGTCATATAAATCTCCTCCTCCAACTCTCCATGTAGAAAAGTTGTTTTCACATCTAGCTGCTCGAGCTCCAAATCTTGATGTGCCACCATTGTTAATATCACTCTGATAGAAGTGTGTCTAACCACTGGTGAGAAAATCTCATTGTAGTCAACGCCCTCCCGCTGTGTGATACCCCTTACAACTACACGAGCTTTATACTTGACTCCCTCTGATGGTGACATACCTTCCTTCGTCTTGAAGACCCACTTGCAAGTCACAATCTTTCTGCCCTCTGACCTCTTGGTTAGCTCCCATATCGAATTCTTGTGAAGTGACTCCATCTCATCCCCCATAGCTGCATGCCACTAGCAGACTCTGAACATGTAACTTCTTCCTTGAAAGTAGTTGGCTCTCAAGAATCGAGCTCCACCTCCTCAGCAACCCGAAGTGCATAAGACACCATGTCTTCAAAACCATACCTCACTGGAGGCTTCCCGAAATTAGCTCGTCTATACCTCTCTTGATCTAACCCATGTTCCTCAGAAATTGGTGATGAACTTTTTGGTGCTTCTATTTCTGACGGTAGATCCTGATGAAAATCTGATTGTGGACTGCTCAACTCTGAAGTATCTTGTAGCTCTACATGTTTATCAATACGATCAACACCTGATACAAACACAAATCCCATAACAGGGTTAAGCACTGAGTTTTCATCGAAAACAACATTCCTGCTTATTATTACCCTATCCTCTGATAGAGACCAAATTCGGTATTCCTTGACACCATCCCCATAACCCATGAATACTCATTTTTTACCCCTCGTCTCTAGCTTCCCATCATCCACATAATAATAACTAGCACAACCAAAAGCCCTTAAATTAAAATAATCAACGGGTTTACCGGACCATACCTCATTGGGAACTTTGAGATTGATACATGTATTTGGTACGCAATTTATCAAGTAACAAGATGTACTAACCGCTTCTACCCAGAACCGCTTAGACAACCCTGCATTGGAGAGCTTGCTCCTTGCCCTAGCCAACAATGTCTGATTCATGCGCTCTGCTACACCATTTTGTTGTGTACCTCTGATAGTGAGATGAATAGAAATCCTCACTTGCTTACAGAACTCATCGAACTCAGCACTACAAAACTCCAACCCATTATATGTCCGGAGTCGATTGATTATCTTCCCTGTCTGATTCTCCACTAATGTCTTCCACTGTCTGAAATTGATGAGAACCTCACTCTTGTACTTCATAATAATTACCCAAGTTTTCCTCGAGTAGTCATCGATCATAGACAAGAAATACTTATGACCCCTCAATGATTCCTGACGTGAAGGTCCCCAACAATCCAAGTGAATGTAATCCAGACTGCCCTTCGTTCTGTGAACCCCCTTAGACCATTTACAATGGTGAAAAAATGGGGTGTTGAAATTTTTTTCAACTAATGAAACCAATGTGGGGTTGTTGAAAAAAAATTAAATAGTTGAAAATTTTGTGTTTTATTGAAAAATTCAATAGGTGTTGAAAAAAATTTTGGGCCCCGTTTTTGCCACATGTCGCGATATGATTGGCCGCTTTTGGCGCGTGGATTACACGCCCAGACAAGGGCGCGTCTGGGCGCAGGTAATTTTATTTTTTTTTTTTTGACACTTGGCGAAGCCTGATTGGTCAGGTAATTTTTTTTCCAAATAACATCCGAATATTTAAAAGGAAATTATCTTATATATAAAAAACAAATTTACACCAAAATTCATAAAAAAAAAAAAAAAATTCTCTATAAATAGAGACTTGATTCATTTGATTTGGACACAGAAAAAAAAAACCCCCTCTTTTTTAAATATAAAATGTATTTAATTTTTTACACCAAAATTCATCATTTTATTTGAAGTCCTCAATTTCGACCACTCAACTTTTATTTACTGTATTTAATTTTAATTGAAGTCCTCCAATTTCGACCACTTAGCTTTTATTAACTGTATTTAATTTTATTTGAAATCCACTCAATCTCTTATAAATATAACATCCTATTGATATTCTTCCTACATCAACCACTCAAATAACACCCTATTGATATTCTTTCTACCTACAAATTTCTCAATTATCCTTCATTTTCCACAAAAAAAAACCCTCTTTTTAGTGAAATGGATCCCAATAATAACCATTTCAACACTCAAAATTCAGGTAATTTTCCTTTTAACTATAACAATTCTAATAATTTTCAATTTGAAAATCAATCTTCCAACCAACCATGTTCTCAAAATATACCAAATCTTTGTTTTCCATCAAATTTCATGCCTTCATCTGTGCCAAATTTTCATCCATATTATGGGATGCAAATTCAACCACCCCCTTATAATCGTAATCCTTATATGCCAATGGGAAATGAAAATGTTTCTTATTCTTGAGCATCAGAATTTCCAGAATTTTCAACACAAATGGCTCTTGGTAGCATGATTGGTGGTAACGAAGGCACTCCAAATGCAGAGGGTTCAGCCATTCCAATCGAAGAGGGTACAACCACTACTCGCAAAAAATACTCCAAATGGATCACTAAAGAAAATTTAGTGCTACTTAGTGGGTGGATTAAATATGGAACCGACAGTATTGTCGGGAAAAATCAAAAAGGGGATGCTTATTGGGGTAAAATTGCAGATTACTGTAACGAGCATTGCTCATTTGACCCTCCTCATGATTTAATTGCCTGCATAAATCATTATAATTATGTCAACAAAATATTGGGCAAATGGATAGGTGCTTATGAAAGCGTTAAGCGTATGCAACAAAGCGGGTGATCGGATAATGATGTATTGACAAAAGTTCATGAACTGTATAAAAGTAGTACCAATGGCAATTTTACTTTGATTCAAGAGTGGCATGCTCTTCAAGATCAACCACGTTATGCAAGTCAGGTAGGAGGAAATACGGGATCTGATAGCAGTGGAAAGAGAGCACGTGAAAGTCCATCTAGTGATTCAAACTCGATTGGATTCATTCCTCGTCCTATGGGAAGGGAGGCAGCTAAGAAAAAGAGTAGAAAAAAAATAAGGGAGTAGCCTTGGAAGTGATAAACGAAGAGTGGACAGAATTTAAACAATTCAAAGAGAAAGAGTTGAAACGATTGGACAAGATAGCCACACAACAAGAGGAGGCAAACAAAAAATAAGAGGAGGCAAACAAATGTAAAAAGATAAAAATGTGGCTGAAGTTAAGTGAGAAGGAGCATATTGATGATCGAAACAGACAACTTTTTGAAATGTTGGGTGTCGAACTATTTGAAAAATAATTTCCTGTATTTTTCAATGATGTATTACTTTTAATTAAGTATGAAGTATTTTTTTTAATAATAATTATCGTCATTTTTCGTATTTATTTAATTGCAATTAAATAAATTAATTAAGTATGAAGTATTTTTTTAATTATAAATGATAATAATAAGGGAGAGTGACTGAAAAGTTTTAAAAAAGTATCATAATGCCCGAGAAGTTCCTTCACCATGTTGTATTATAGATGCAGTATTATATTCACATATGAGTGAATATAATAATATTGCATGCAATATTATATATTACTGCATAAGAACTTCTAGGTCATTTCGATTTAATGAGAAACTTGAGGGAAAGTGATTTGTTTCAAAAGGAACTTTCGGGTCAAATTCCCTAATAATAATTATTATTATTTTACTAATCATAAAAATAAAGAATATAAAATAAAATAAAAAGTAGTGGGGTATAGGATGATGAGTTGGAAGGGTGTTGAAAAAATATGGATGTTAAAACCATTGTAGGGGTTAAAAATCGAATGGGGTGTTGAATTATTAGGTGGAGGAGAGAGAAGCTGATGTGGAGTGTTTTTAAAGGGTGTTGAAAAAATGTGGATGTTGAAACCATTGTAGATGGCCTTAGGAAACTTGATTCGCTGAATCTTCCCAAGTACACAATGCTTGTAGTACTTAAGGTCCTTGACCTTATGGCCACACAAAAGACCATGATTAGCCAATATTTGCATCCCTCTAATGCTCATGTGTCCAAGCCTAATATGCCACAACTTGGTCATATCCTCTTCAAACACTTAGGATGATGCAATCAATACTGACCCAGAAAGCGTCCTTCCTTGGAGGAAATATAAGGAACCCCACTTAAGGCCTATCAGAATCACTTTAGAACCTTTGCAGACATAAACTGCTCCACATTTACCTTTGAAACTGTACCCTTTGCTGTCGAGCTGACTAAAAGATATCAGGTTGTTCGTCATCTGTGGAACATGCCTCACATCGTTCAAAGTGCAGAACTTACCATCATGAGTCTGCAGCTTGATAGAGCCAATACCAACCACCCTACAAGTAACATTGTTGGCCATATGAATATTACCACCATCTACCTGCTTATAGGTTGTAAACCACTCTCTCCTCGGACTGATATGATAAGAGGCCCCAGAATAAAGAATCAACGCATCCGACTGTTTTACAGATTCTTCTATCACTAGAGCAAAATCTCCATCAGAGCTGCTCGTATCAACTGCAGCAGCATTAGCTTCATTGCGATTTGGAGGCTCGCCTCGCTTCTTCCTATGACAATCTGTCTTCCAATGTCCCTTCCCCTTGCAGTAATTACAAATATCATCAGGTTTCGGGCCCTTCTTGCCAGAAGACTTTTTCTTCTTCTGTTTACTGCTAGAACCCCTGCTGCCTTTCGCAACTAAACCTGTAGTATGATTATCTGTACCACTATTACCGCTTGCCTTACGACGTAACTCAATAGTCTTGAGCGAGGATTTCACCTCCTCTAGAGACACCGTCTCCTTACCACTAATACTAGAGTCAACGTAGTGCTCATATGATAAAGGCAAAGAAACAAGAAGCATTAATGCAGCATCCTCATCAGCAACCTTAGCATCTACTCCCTCCGTCCCAGCCCAATTGAGACTTATTTCCTTTTTGGTTCGTCCCAGCTCAATTGAGACTGCCCAAAATGGAAGGAAATCTTTACTATTTTCCCCACTCATTCTCTCTCCTATTTTACTTTTACACTCATAACATCAATCAAATCACTATTCCTTCCACTCATTCTCTCTCCTATTTAATTTTTCATACTCACAATATTTCCTTCCACTTTTTCTCTCTTACTTTTCCTTAATCTGTGTGCCCAAAAATTTGGTATCAATTGGGCTGGGACGGAGGGAGTATATTACGCAATTCGAGTAATAAAGATGTAAATCTATCTAGGTGATCTAATGGGTGTACCTTTCGACATTCGGAAAAAATATAGCCTCTGCTTCAGATATAGCTTGTTGGTCAATGATCGTGTCAAATACATGTCTTCCAACGCAAGCCACAAAGCACCTCCGGAATCGGTATCTGGTATATCCGCTAGAACATCATCATCTAGACACCTTATGATTTTAGAGTGGGCCCTCTTATCTATCACAACCAGATCTGCCTCTTCCTACTCTGCTACTTTTTTCGCTTTCTCTGAACTTTCTGTTGCGGCCGCAGCACCGGTAGGTACGGCTTCTGCTTTGCCCTTTGAATCCTGACGATTCCTGATTAAAGTAGCCACTGGAGCTCACAAACCATTGTCCCTCAACAGGGCTTTCATCTTGATTTTCCAAAGAGAAAAACTATTATTTCCATTAAACTTGTCAACCGGTGATTCAATTCCTGATCCCATATTCTTATGCAGCGGAACAACTCTATACCTTCCTCAACCTGACCGGCTCTAATACCAGTTTGTTAAAACAGAGTTTATGTAGAAGATAGAAGACAAGAAACAATCACACAACACACAAATATATTTGGTTCATCAACTTGGCTATGTACACGAGCAGAGGGAGAAAATATTATTATCTTTTGAAGATCAACAGATTACAATCTCTAATATAGTGTACGAATTCATAGCCAAGAATTCATGTATGTGCAAACCCTAGAGTTAGAAATACAGATAAGCAAAAGGAACTACAAATATGGTTAGGGGTAGGCTTTATTTATTTATATGCTTAATCCAAACCCTGCAAAGTTTTGCAACTCTATGGCCAAATTTGCCGCAGGAAAGCCCAAAACCGGCCAAGGGCGCGATCGCGCCGTCCGCCCAGAAATTCAGCGCGCGATCGCCCCAAAATGGGAGCGATGGCTCCCTTCGTCCAGTAACTTGGCGCGGTCGCGCGCTTTTTACCCGCCGGTCGCTCCTTCAGGTGTGCTAGAGGTGTTATAGGAATTCCGAATTTTGTTGTTTTGTCCCCTAATTTAGGCATTCCCAACTTAAATTGAATCAAACCTAACACTATCAATATTTGTTACAATTTCTACCTTTTCATTTTTTTCTCACTTTTTAGGTTTTAGTTGCCTAACGAATAAAACGCATTCATGTTAATCGAACTCAAACTAAAAAAAATGAATTTTATATGTTTTGTTGTTGATTTAAATTAAGTTGACAAAGTCAATGGGCTAAATAGCAAATTTTAAAATGCCTTTGCCTTCTTTCGAAAATGTCAAGAATTCGACCCCTTACGTTATATAATATTTTGCCTTCTTTCGAAAAAGTCAAGAATCCAAAACCTTCTCCTATGTTATATTTGAATTGTTATAATTTAAACAAAATAAAAGTTGACAAAGAAAAAAAGGCAAAATATGATTATTTTTTTTTAGGGAAAATGACAAATAAGGGCCTGAAGTTTGGGGTCGTTAATCGGATGGGTCTGAAGTTTTAAAACTCGCAGATAAGGGCATAAAGATAGGAAAAACTAGCAATTAATGGCTTTTGACAGAAATGTTAGATTTTTTCATTAAATCAGCATGTATTGTGCACACACGCTGATTTAACGAGAAAATCTAACATTTCTTTAAAAAAAAAAAAACCTTAATTGCTTAGTTTTCCCTACCTTTAGGCGACTAACTAACTGTGAGTTTTAGAATTTCAAACCCCATCCTTAAACGATACTCAAACTTGAAGCCATTATTTGTCATTTACACTATTTTTTATTACTATTATTATTATTTTGGGATGGTGGAGTATTTGTTGCGGAAGAAACAAGACTAGTGTCCTCTCATTAACCAACTTGTTTGGTAAACTACATTTAGTAATGTCATAAAAGGCTTCCAAGTGAGAGTTTGAGAATTCTTAAAAATGGTATTATTCCTTTTTTTTTAGTCAAACTAGTAAAGATAAACTACTATTAAGAAAGACAAAAACTCATGTGAGAACATGAATACCCGTTTCATTCATGAGACGGGTCGAATCCATGACCCGCCCAAAAATGTCCCTCATTCAAAATAATGTTGTGTTTTTTTTTTTTTTTACAGAGAAGCTTCATTCTCTCTCTCTCTATACGCGATTCTGGTGATTCTACCTCCCCAGATTTCGGCGATATCTCGCCTCCCAAACCCGCCCATTTCCGGCAACCTCTCGCCTCCCAACCCGCCCAGTTCATCTCCCAAACAGATCAGAGTTGGGGAAGATAGATCTGAAAGGTGAGGAGGTCGGAGAAGATAGATCTGGAAGAGGGAGGTCGGAGTGGGGGAGGGGTCTTCGTCGGTGGGGTGGTCGGAGTGGGAGGCGTCGCCGAAAGGTGGGGAGGGCAGAGGTCGCCGGAGGAGGCCCCATGGTCGCCGGCCAAATGAGAAAGGAGAGAGAGAGAGAGAGAGTGACGAAGCATTTTAATTGGCTAATTAAGATTCAAACCCTGTTTTATAATCAATGTTGCATGTGTTTGTTCCATGGAGTAGTATTTCTCTTCTTTTCAAAACTAATCTACACCCATGGCCTTTGCATATACCCATAGAGTGAGTGAGATTTCACACGCAGTGGAGTGCCCAGTAGTGTAGTTTTATTGCAGTCCTTCACATCCCGAATTAAATCTTCTGATCCATGTTGATAGGGGTAGGATTTTTAAATTTTTTTTTTTTTTTTCGGTTTGTGAAAAGTAATAGTTACTATAACATAATGTAATAATTGTATTCATATAATGTGAGGACCCCGACCCGGAACCTACACGTGTCCCGAGTTGATGCGTCCCCAAACTAACCCAAAAACATTAAACTTTTAAAACCTTACTTTGACTTTCAAACATGAACATGAATAACATAACATTTCAAAAGAACTCCACTCTACTCCACATCGGAGGAGGAGATAACAACTTTGAAAATAGTTAACTGTTTAGTTACAAAAGATTTAAGGTTACGACGTAGAGTTTAAGGTTTATAATTACAAACTCCAAGAATGGAATTACCAAAATACAATTTATACGTCACCCTAAACATACCCTGACAATACCCCAAAAGATTACTCCAAACTCCTCTCCGTCCTTACTTGGGCGGTCCTCCTGTCTCGGGATCTAAAACAGTAAAGGGAGAGGGGTGAGAATAAATCTCAGCAAGCTATTATGGATGCAGCAATATGCCAAATAAATGCAACATATAACAAGTCACACATAACACATTGGGAAAGCTATAAACACATTCCATTACCTTGGTTTACCTTTTCCCGTCTGAACAGTAGTCGTACAACATTGGGTATAATAATACTCCAATTACAGTGAGCTGCTTAAGCAATACTCACGTCTTATAAGACCCGTTTTTCAGGGAACCATATAAGACAGTAGCAACTCTGTAAGGCTTTTGGCTCAATACAGATGCTATACCCCAACCTGTGGCCACAGGAGGGGACGGTCACAGATATAACATAATCCGATCACATTAGGTCACACTTCCATAATTGATCGTATTCTGTTATACCCCCAACGTCAGCTGACTCAACATATATCAAGCACATAATAGATACTTGAATAAAATCCACATAAAGGGATAAGCAATAGCCACATGGTAATATATACTCATGCCTAAACAATATGAAAGTGCAACAATTTATGAATACACCCAACAATATCAACAACAATGTATATAACATTAAACAAGGAGTTGAGGGATCATTAACCTACCCTACAATTTCCATATACAAGGATACAAGGCCTAAGTGAAGGTTCAAGTTCAATTACCAAGTGGGAGTGTCCAATTATAAGTGGCCAACAACTTGCTAAACGATCCTAGTTCAAATCAAGAAATATTGGTTCAGGGCCTTGGGCGACCGCCCACACCACTTGGGCGACCGCCCAAGTGGATTGCCAAAGAGAATGAAGTTTCTGCCCAAATGGGCGACCGCACACTCACACATGGGCGACCGCTCATAAGGGAGATGGGCGACCGCCCTCATCACTTGGGCGACCGCCCAAGTGAAGTTCCCCAGCACACTAACTTACTGCCAACATGGGCGACCGCCTACATCACCTGGGCGACCGCCCATGCCTCCCGGCCCAGATCAGTTTTTCCAACAATGGGTACCTTAGTTTCCAATTCCTTCTTACTAAACTTAAGCTCAAGAACACCCATGACACTCAATCATTCCAAGTCCCATAAAGCAAGTAAATCCAACCCAAGAAATCCTAGATCATTCATTTCTACCCATTTCAAACCCTTTTTACAAAAATCTTCCATGAACCCTAACTTCAAAAATTCCATTTTCAACACATTCAACTCCCAATAGGTTTCCCAAGCAAGAAATCACCAACATAAGAACAAGAACCACAAGAAATATTCATGAGCATTCATGAGAAGAGAAGTCATAACAACTTACTTGGATTTTAGAAGGAAATGTGAATCTTTCTAGTTAGATGAGTTCCCCAAGATGTTCAATCTTCAAATGTGCTCCTAGACTTGGTTTTTGGTGAAGAATATCTTGACTTCAAAGCTTGGCAAAGAGGGCTTCAATGGAGGTTTCTTCTATGCTTTCTCTAGGATGATTTTGGATGAATGAAGGAGAAGGAGGGAGAAGGGAGTAAGAGAGGTGAGGGAGGGGAAACACTTGGCAAGGGAGGAAGGGTTCTACAAAATGGCCCCCCCATGGGAAAAAATAGCAAGGCTTTCACCCAAATCATTTTTAAATTAAAAATAAATCTTATCCCATTAATTATCCTACTCATTTAACCTCCCCACATTATTTATCATTTTATTAATTTTCCATTTTTATTATTTCCACAAGTTTCTTTATTTAATGACCAATAAATTCTTATAAGATCCCAAATTTACTTTTCACCCAATTTATCTAAATTTAAGAATTTAAAGGACATAATTGAACACATAAAGCTAGCATGAATTTTAAAAGCATATAATTAAATATTAAAATGAGTGCCTAGGGTTGGGGTCGTCACACTCACTCCCCCTTAAAGAAAATTCGACCCGAATTTTAAAAAGGAAACTTACTTGAATTTTCAAACAACCACGGGTATTTCGCTCTCATCTCCGACTCTAGCTCCCACGTCGCTTCCTCAACTGTGTGGTTCTTCCAAAGGACTTTTACTATCGGAATACTCTTGGTTCTCAACTCTTTAACTTGGAATTCTAAGACTTTTAATGGCTCTTCAACATACGACATGTCCGCTTGGACATCATCGGGAGGAGAGCTCAAAACATGGGAGGGATCATGACAATACTTTCTTAACATCGAGACATGGAAAACATCATGGAGTAAAGAGAGAGACGGAGGCAACGCTAACCGGTAAGCCAATTCCCCTATCTTCTCTAGAATCTCAAACGGTCCCACAAACCTCGGAGCCAACTTACCCTTATTACCAAACCTTTTAATCCCCGTCCTCGGAGAAACCTTCAAGAACACAAAGTCACCAACCCGAAATGATAAATCCCGTCTTCTATTGTCGGCGTAGCTTTTCTGTCGACTCTGAGCTGTCTTCAATCTATCCCGAATCACTTTGATCTTCTCCGTAGAATCTCGAACCAAATCCGGGCCCCAAAGTCTCGCTTCACCAACCTCGTCCCAACACATCGGAGATCGACACTTCCTACCATACAACGCCTCATACGGAGCCATCTCGATACTTGACTGATAACTATTGTTGTACGCAAACTCCACTAAAGGTAGATGATCCTCCCAAGACAATTGGAAATCCATCACACAAGCTCGTAACATATCCTCAAGTATCTGAATAGTTCTCTCGGACTGACCATCGGTTTGAGGATGAAACGCGGTACTAAAACACAACTTAGAACCCAAGGCTTCATGTAATGCTCTCCAAAATCTAGATGTAAACCTCGGATCTCTATCGGAAACAATACTAACCGGAACCCCGTGAAGTCTTACAATCTCCTTTAAGTACAACTGAGCTAACTTTTCTAACGAATACTTGGTTGATACCGGAAGAAAATGAGCCGACTTCGTCAACCGATCCACAATAACCCATATAGCATCCATCTTCTTCGCGGTGAGAGGTAAACCCGAAACAAAATCCATCGAAATTCCTTCCCATTTCCATTCCGGAATATCCAATGGTTGAAGTAGTCCCGCCGGTCTTTGATGTTACGCCTTAATACGTTGACAAGTCAAACACTTAGATACATAATCCGCTATTTCCCTTTTCATTCCATTCCACCAATATCCACGCTTCAAATCTTGATACATTTTGGTACTCCCCGGATGAATCGCAAACTTGGATTTATGGCCATCCTCTAAAACACGCTTCTTGATTTCCGGCGATGACGGAACGCAAATTCTCCCTTGGAGAGTTAAAATCCCATCTCGATTCAAAGCAAAATCCCCGGCTTTCCCATCTTGCACTTGATCACAAATTTTCTTCAATTCCGGATCTTCTTGTTGAGCTTCCTTCAAATCACCATACAATGTCGGAACGGCTCGAACATTCGCAACTATCACTTCACTCTTCAACTCCCGAGAACTCAAGGCTGTCACATACGCCTTTCGGCTAATCGCATCGGCCACCACATTGGCCTTCCCCGGATGATAGGATATGACACAATCAAAATCCTTCAAAAACTCTAACCATCTTCTTTGCCGGTTGTTCAACTCCTTTTGGGTAAATAGGTACTTCAAACTCTTATGATCGGTGAAAATCTCGAATTTCGCCCCATAAAGGTAGTGCTTCCACTTATGCAACGCAAATACAATCGCCGCCAATTCCATATCATGAGTGGGGTAATTCTGTTCCGCCGGTGATAACTTCCTAGAGGCATACGCAATAACCTTCCCATTCTGCATCAACACACATCCCAAACCCGCCTTCGAGGCATCACTATAAATAACAAAATTCTCGCAACCACTCGGAAGGGTAAGAACCGGAGCCGTCGTCAACCTCTTCTTTAATTCATCAAAACTTGCTTCACACTTGGAATCCCACACAAACAATACATCTTTCCGAGTCAATCTAGTCAATGGAGTAGCAATCCGAGAAAACCCCTCAATGAACCTCCGATAGTACCCCGCCAAACCCAGAAAACTACGGACTTCAGTCACGGTCGACGGTTGCTTCCAATTAACCACGGCTTCAATCTTTGCAGGATCCACGGAAATCCCCGAACTCGACACCACATGCCCCAAGAAAGAAATCTGCTCAAGCCAAAACTCGCACTTACTGAACTTAGCATACAACTGCTTCTCACGAAGAACGGACAAGACAATCCTCAAATGATTCTCATGCTCTTCCCGGGACTTAGAATACACAAGAATATCATCAATAAAGACCACCACAAAACTATCGAGATAAGGCTTGAAGACACGGTTCATCATATCCATAAACACGGCTGGAGCATTAGTCAACCCAAACGGCATCACCACAAACTCATAATGACCATATCTAGTACGGAAAGCTGTCTTAGCAACATCATCCGGCCTAATCTTCAACTGATGGTATCCGCTTCTCAAGTCAAGCTTTGAGTAGATAACGGAACCTTGGAGTTGGTCAAACAAATCATCTATATGCGGAAGAGGATACTTATTCTTAATAGTGGCTTGGTTCAACAAACGATAGTCAATGCACAATCGTAAGGTACCATCCTTCTTCCTAACAAACAAGACCGGTGCTCCCCACGGGGACACACTAGGACGAATAAAACCTCGGTCTAACAATTCTTGCAATTGGACCTTCAACTCTTTTAACTCGGCGGAGCCATTCTATAGGGTGCTTTAGAGATAGGAGCGGTACGGGTACTAAGTCAATACAAAACTCTATCTCACGGTCCGGAGCGCATAGAGTACTCACTAGAGAACACATCACTAAATTCATTCACAACCGGAACATGAGCTAACTCGGGAGACTTCTTATTGGAATCTACCACATAAGCTAAGTAACCCGTACACCCCTTAGATAGCATCTTTCTAGCTTTTAAGGCAGAAATAACATGTAACCCGAACATAGATTTATCGGCATCAAATATAAATGTAGGCACATCAGGCATAGCAAATGAGACTCGCTTCCCTACGACAGTCTACCAAAGCATGGCACTGACTCAACCAATCCATACCAAGGATCACATCAAAATCACGGATTGGTAACTCGACCAAATCCACCGGCAATACATGCCCACATATAGTCACATCACATCCACGATATATCAAAGAAGATTCAAGGCTCTCTCCCATAGGAGTAGAGACCTCTAACACATAAGGCATAGATTCAGGCAAGATATGCAATGAGAATGCAAATGAGACGCCACAATGAATGGGAAGACCGGGATCTATAAGAATGCGGGCCTTAACTCCTGAGACAGGAACTATACCTCTAATGACGGCATTAGGATCGACCTCTCCTCGACCCAAAGCAAACACACGACCTTGGACTTTATCCTTAGGTTTCCCATCAACATCTCTCTTCACACCACTACCTTGACCCCCGAATCCGGTACCCGTCGCTTGTTTATTCTGTAACTTGGGACAATTCCTCTGAAATGGCCCGGCGATCCACACTCCAAACGCTTGCCTTGTTTGCTCCAACATTTGTCTTCGGAATGCCCTATCCTCTTGCAAAACCCACATGTTGTCCCAAATCGGCTCGGAAGTCGCACGATTTGCCGGAGCCGCCACATGACCTCCTCGATTCGCTCCCGGGGTGAAAGTCCTCTGCACTCTATTCTGCCCGATCCTTGACCACGAAATCTGTTCTGTTTCCTCCCTTCATTCTTACCACGATGCTCCTCTATGTCGTTCTCAATCCGGTACGCCATATTCACTGCTTGGAAATTGGCGAAGTTATGCGTCAACAACCGCTTCAGAAACTCAACTCTTAAACCTTTCACAAACCGGTAAACTCGCCTCTCCTCATCTGGCACCAAATGGGGACAATATCGGGCCAACTCTGTGAACTTCGCTGAATCTTTGCGCTCTCGTCATGGTCCCTTGCTCTAGCTTCGAGGAACTCGCCTTCTTTCTTGTCTCTAGTAACCATCGGCACAAAGTGATCTCGGAACTTGAGCGTGAAGTTCTCCCACGTCTGCGGTGTCAAATCTCGGTCCCAACCATCCTTTACCACTTGCCACCAATGCTCCGCCGGTCCTTCCAATTTGAAAACGGCGCATCTCACTTTCTCCGCATCCGTACTCTCCATAGTGCCGAAAATCTTGTTCATAGCCTCAAGCCACCTCTCAGCCTTCACCGGATCCGGATCTCCGTTGAAGCTAGGAGGAGAAATCTTCACGCACTTCTCCAAACCATGTTGCCCTTGTGCGCCTAGATTCGATTCAAATTCGATTACGAGTTGCCATATCTTTGAAGGAACCCTCGGAACATGTCCATCATCTCGGCGTTCGGATTACCAACACCACCCAAACCCAGTTCGGATCACCTTCATTTCCCGCCATTACAACAAACTCCTGCATTAAACACTCGACGTCGGTTACTACACACTCTCACTCAGCTAGACTCTACCCAAGAATTCTAACCGAGCTCTGATACCAACTGTGAGGACCCCGACCCGGAACCTACACGTGTCCCGAGTTGATGCGTCCCCAAGCTAACCCAAAAACATTAAACTTTTAAAACCTTACTTTGACTTTCAAACATGAACATGAATAACATAACATTTCAAAAGAACTCCACTCTACTCCACATCGGAGGAGGAGATAACAACTTTGAAAATAGTTAAGCTGTTTAGTTACAAAAGATTTAAGGTTATGACGTAGAGTTTAAGGTTTATAATTACAAACTCCAAGAATGGAATTACCAAAATACAATTTATACGTCACCCTAAACATACCCTGACAATACCCAAAAGATTACTCCAAACTCCTCTCCGTCCTTACTTGGGCGGTCCTCCTGTCTCGGGATCTAAAACAGTAAAGGGAGAGGGGTGAGAATAAATCTCAGCAAGCTATTATGGATGCAGCAATATGCCAAATAAATGCAACATATAACAAGTCACACATAACACATTGGGAAAGCTATAAACACATTCCATTACCTTGGTTTACCTTTTCCGTACGAGCAGTAGTCGTACAACATTGGGTATAATAATACTCCAATTACAGTGAGCTGCTTAAGCAATACTCACGTCTTATAAGACCCGTTTTTCAGGGAACCATATAAGACAGTAGCAACTCTGTAAGGCTTTTGGCTCAATACAGATGCTATACCCCAACCTGTGGCCACAGGAGGGGACGGTCACGAATATAACATAATCCGATCACATTAGGTCACACTTCCATAATTGATCGTGATTCTATTATACCCCAACGTCGGTGACTCAACATATATCAAGCACATAATAGATACTTGAATAAAATCCACATAAAGGGATAAGCAATAGCCACATGGTAATATATACTCATGCCTAAACAATATGAAAGTGCAACAATTTATGAATACACCCAACAATATCAACAACAATGTATATAACATTAAACAAGGAGTTGAGGGATCATTAACCTACCCTACAATTTCCATATACAAGGATACAAGGCCTAAGTGAAGGTTCAAGTTCAATTACCAAGTGGGAGTGTCCAATTATAAGTGGCCAACAACTTGCTAAACGATCCTAGTTCAAATCAAGAAATATTGGTTCAGGGCCTTGGGCGAACGCCCACCACTGGGCGACCGCCAAGTGGATTGCCAAAGAGAATGAAGTTTACGCCCAAATGGGCGACCGCACACTCACACATGGGCGACCGCTCATAAGGGAGATGGGCGACCGCCTCATCACTGGGCGACCGCCCAAGTGAAGTTCCCAAAGACACTAACTTACCGCCAACGTGGGCGACCGCCACATCACCCGGGCGACCGCCCATGCCTCCCGCCCGCATCGGTTTTCCAACAATGGGTACCTTAGTTTCCAATTCCTTCTTACTAAACTTAAGCTCAAGAACACCCATGACACTCAATCATTCCAAGTCCCATAAAGCAAGTAAATCCAACCCAAGAAATCCTAGATCATTCATTTCTACCCATTTCAAACCCTTTTTACAAAAATCTTCCATGAACCCTAACTTCAAAAATTCCATTTTCAACACATTCAACTCCCAATAGGTTTCCCAAGCAAGAATTCACCAACATAAGAACAAGAACCACGAGAATTATTCATGAGCATTCATGAGAAGAGAAGTCATAACAACTTACTTGGATTTTAGAAGGAAATGTGAATCTTTCTAGTTAGATGAGTTCCCCAAGATGTTCAATCTTCAAATGTGCTCCTAGACTTGGTTTTTGGTGAAGAATATCTTGACTTCAAAGCTTGGCAAAGAGGGCTTCAATGGAGGTTTCTTCTATGCTTTCTCTAGGATGATTTTGGATGAATGAAGGAGAAGGAGGGAGAAGGGAGTAAGAGAGGTGAGGGAGGGGAAACACTTGGCAAGGGAGGAAGGGTTCTACAAAATGGCCCCCCATGGGAAAAATAGCAAGGCTTTCACCCAAATCATTTTTAAATTAAAAATAAATCTTATCCCATTAATTATCCTACTCATTTAACCTCCCCACATTATTTATCATTTTATTAATTTTCCATTTTTATTATTTCCACAAGTTTCTTTATTTAATGACCAATAAATTCTTATAAGATCCCAAATTTACTTTTCACCCAATTTATCTAAATTTAAGAATTTAAAGGACATAATTGAACACATAAAGCTAGCATGAATTTTAAAAGCATATAATTAAATATTAAAATGAGTGCCTAGGGTTGGGGTCGTCACATATAAAGTAATAGTTTGTATTCAAACTAAAAATCTTTCACCTATTCACTCAATTTCGCACTGTGTCGTTGGATGGTGATCATGTGTTCATCCTAAAGCTAATAATAGTTTTAGGAACTGTTTTCATTTTGAGTAATACTTCTCATTTGTTTAAGTAATAGTTGGTATTGCTATAAGTAATAGTACTACACTTGTGAAGTAATAGTGTTATTTTTTTTAACTAATAATAGTTTTAGGAATTGTTTTCATTTTGAGTAATACTTCTCATTTGTTTAAGTAATAGTTGGTATTGCTTATAACTAAAATGTAACAAACGTGTTATTTATAAGTAATAGTTCATATACATAAGTTATTACATTTCAAATGTAATACATATAGTTTGTATTACATTTGAAAAAATTGGTGAAAACGAGCTTTTGTTTTTTTTAAACAGGTATTACGTTTACTTATGAACAATGTTACTTTATATGTATACAGTCATTACATTAAGAGATGGTAACTATTACTTTTTCTAAACCACTGAAAAGTCGAAAAAATAATATAAAAACTAAAAAAAAAAAAGCAAAAAGCAAAAAAATAAATAAATTAATAAAATAAATAAAAAATTCCTAATACTGAGTTTGAGTAAATAAATAAAATAAATAAATAAAATAAAAATAAATAAAATAAATAAAAAAACAATTATCTATTGGGCCAATTATCATGTAGAATTTTTTAATGGCTCAAACATTAAGTCACCAGTTTTTCGGCCCATGTAGCATCTGGGTTGTCACTAGAGCCGTCAAGTTGGGACGGTCCCGTCGGAACGTCCCGTCCCGCAATAGATTTGGGACGGGATGGGACAGAGTATTTTAGTCCCGTCCCGTTTAGTCCCGTCCCGTCTCATCCCGTTCTCGTCGTGGGACAACATGGTGCGGTCCCGCCCGTCCCGTTCCCATCCCGCATATCTCAAGCCATATGATGATTTTTTAACAATTGTATTTATTTGCCATGTTAGCTGTCAGTGACTCTTGCAAAGAAAAATATTATACTGAGTTGCATCACATCCCAATTAACCTTTAGGTTAAGAACCTTTGTCAATAGGTAGAAAGGTAGCATAAGTTGAGACTGATAAAGAGAACAGGAAAGAAATACATGCAAGCTTTACATTAAGCCCTTACGAGCTACTGTTACAATATCTTATAGCAGTGAGCAATCCTTCCTAGTGACTCGTTCACCGCAAAAAGCCCCAAGACACTTGCTCATTTATAACAAAAACAGATTTTTCAGATACCTGTATTTACATCACTTTCAGGACCTTAAAGGTGAAATCACTTTCAGATACCTATTTTCTGTTCTAAAATGCTTGATTTTGGCCTTCGTCGTGGCCTTGACGCCTAGTCAACGCTTATCCCTCCTAGTCAACGGGTCCCGCATGGGTCCCGCGGGATCCCGCATCCCGCAAATGGGACGGGATGGGACGGAGTATTTTAGTCCCGTCCCGTTTTGTCCCGTCCCGTCTCGTCCCGCTCCCGTCGTGGGACAACATAATTTCGTCCCGTCCCGTCCCGTATTCCCGAATTGACAGCTCTAGTTGTCACGCCAAGTTGCCAACAAGCACGCCAAAACAGATTTTGTAACCGCATGGGTCATGGGTCGACCCGTCTCATGCATGAGACGGATCCCCTTGTTCTCATGGGAGACCACCTCGTTAAGAAAACCCGTAGAGTCTCAACGGTTATCTCTTTTGTTAACTTCATTCACGCCTTACTAGATCAAGTGCAACATGCATGATTGTGTTACTGAAATTCATGAATCAAAATTACAGTATTCTTTTTCATTAAAACTAAAAAGGTATTTTCTTAAAGTTAAGGGGTGTCAACAGCCCCTTATTAACTCCATCGCATTACATTAGATTTGAAATCCGACAAGTAACTAAATACTCAAAAGACTGCCAAACCAGAGTACGGTGGTTGCCTCATTACACTACACACAAGTTAGATATCTCAGACTTATACAATCCAACTACACAAAAATCTGAATTTCTTATTATAATATTCAACTCATATTACTAAAATATATTTAACTTATGTCACTATTAACCAATGTGTTATTAGAGGATAACTCATGTTATTACAAAAAATAAAAAAGTCAACTTATATGCAGTGCAATTACACTGCACAAGACACCCGAAATTCAGCTGTTAAAAGTTAGCCCGCAAAGTATAACTCTCTGCATTAATACCGAAACGGTTCACACCAGACTGGGAAGAGGGGAGGGGGCGAAGTCCATACCAACAATCAAGATGTAACAAAGAATCAAACTGTCTTACATTCAAGCATCAGTAAGTAGCAATAAGCTACTTTTGAATGCCCTCATGGCTAAGAGCTGCTCTCGGCAGGCTCCAATTGCAACCGATAACTTATATTCCTAATCTATAACACATGCTGAAGGAAGGAACTATAACCCCTCCCTCCCTCACCACCAAAATTTAATAATACACCAAAACAAGACAGACAAATAACAAACAATTTCTCTCTACCTCCTAACCAAAACTCTATGAAATGGAACTTCCGACCCTCTGTATAAAAAGAATGACTACAAATTACACGACACTCGAGACAGACCAGGTAAGAACAGGCTTCTTCAGCCACAATTACCCAGACAATTCACTCCTTGAACAAAACCCACCCACCCAAATGAGGCTGATTCTGAGTCACCTTCACATTTGCCTCTGTTTTCTGGAGGACATGACTTTTTGCAAACCACAAAACTCTTGAGCACTCACTGACCCAGTGAGACTTGAAACAATCCAAAACATCATCCAGACTTAAAGGAACTCATGTTGTTTCCTGAAGCATGCATTACTAAATGATGAATGAATGGGGGAATAACCAAAGAATTGGAATAGCAAAGAAAATCACGAGGCTGCAGTTGACTTCTCCAACTTATCGTTCTCAATTGCCACTCTCCTTAGCTCAGCATGCTCTGCAACACCATGTGCAACTGCCTGATAATGAAAGTCCAGTGTCTGTGTCAGGCTCTGGAATCTCATTGGATCTCTTGCTTGCAGACCTACATTCAATACAAACAACTTCATATCAGGTGACCAAACCCCACAAAGTAAAACACAACGTAGCTGGTATACCTTTGATTGTATCCATAAACAGAACAAAGGGGTCCACATCATCAATAGGCGATTGCAGCTCTTCATCATCACTGAAGTCGTCGTCATCCGAATCATCATCGTCGTCATCATCATTTGGCCGGAAAGCCTTTGCCTGCAATTCCATGTAGTGATAAGCAAAATGATGGAAAATTCAAAACGTGCATTCCATCTACATAGTCCACACACTCAAGTATGCTATCAACAACACAAATTTCAAAGGGAATCTGGGAATCCATGATTCAAAATCATTTCACTGTTTGATGATTTGGCCACAGGAACACAAGCGAATATGCTTCTTTCGCTAAAACAATCCCCTATAATTAAATATGATATTACGGGGGATAGTATATCTAAACAGCTAGGCATCGGTTAAATCAATTTATGGATGAACTTAGTTAGCGTCGTGGATATGGAACGAGTGGAATAGAGTGGTCAATGGGAAGTCGAATTCACATGGGATTTCGAATGGGGATGGATTTGGTCAACAATCATTTGGTTTGCATGGAACGGAATAGAATGAATTGGTAATTTTATAGTTATTAGGAAGGGTAATTTGGAAATATAGAATACGAAATGGGGGTATTAATGACTGAAAAAACCATTCCGCAGAATGACTTTGGTGGGAATTGAAAATACCACCCTCCTCTAGGATTTGAAGATTCCCTTCCACAGGGGAATTTTCCATTTCCCTGCAATGACAATCCTTCCTAAGAATACAACCAAACGTGACCAATGAAATTGGTCCACGGGGTTTGCCATTCCATACCCTCGAAGTCCCATGAACAAAATTCCACCTTAAGGAATAAAAGAACCAATCTCAAGCTTTAAAATCTTTAACGTGCAACTTGGTCTTCTTCATCTGCATCCAACTATTAGAGTAATCATGGCATAATCAGAAACTCTCAACCCAACCTTCTAAATTTCTAGAAAATATAAATGCTTTCATGAGCAAAGATGCACAGTGATCTAATCCTCCAACTTTTTTTTATCATATTGGGGGATTGTTACTAACCTGTGCAGCCAATTTCTGAAGCCTCGTGCTATCAACTTCATCTCCATCCTCTTCATCATCTACCATTTCTTTGTCGAACCCATCATCATCTTCGTCATCAGTTTGCAAACCATCCATGTCGTCATCAACTTCAGCCTCTTCTTCCTTCTCAGCTTCTATCTCATTGACAAATGAAGAAACAGCATATAAGGTTGAGAAAAGTAAACTAAAATAGTAGATAGTCATATATCCCTAATACAGTATACATTATAAAGTAAGGGAAGATGACAAACAGGAGTAACGGAAAGAAGGGAGTTCAGGAGAAACCTGCTACTTGCTCCTTGTATGCTGCAAGAAGATCAAGTGTGGCCTTGAAAACACGCTCTAAGGCTTCTCCAGGGAACTGATCCACAGGAAGCGGAAGCAATGATGTTAAACCCAAGCAGCAAACTTTCTTGTCATGTTCCCTGAAAAACAAATGGCAGATGTGAGATGTAAGACCATACTATGAACATAGAGAGAACCAATGTCACAAAAAAAGTGGAACAAGTCAAATACTTTCTTAAATTGTCCCACATGCTCTATCAATAGCGAGATGGAAAAACAATGGTCCCACTAATATGACCAAAACCAAAGGAGATTTCGAGTGTGTTACGGGAAGAGCAATTGAAGTCGAATACTTTCTTAAATTGGTATAAAGTCAATAGGGAAACTTATTATGGAATGGACTATAAAATTTAACACTATTGAAAGTAAACTTAACCTACTGAAATAAATAATTACCTCTTAAAGTTAACCCGCACACCGCTCTTTTTGGTTTGTTGCAGCATCTGAAACCAGAGATTAAAGACTTCTGTTGCGACACCAAGCTTTTGCAATATGTTGAGGGTCAAGGATGCATTGTAGTAAAGTGCATTAGAAATCTGTAAAAATAATACAAACATTATTGACTGTTTGCTTAGCATCAAAGAAATACTTAGACAGCAAAGAATAAAAATAAAGTGGGAAATTGAGGTCATTTGCACAGATCCAATATTTATATGTTTTTTTTTTTTTGTTATTTATACATTTTCTTTACAATTTGCATACTCCCTACGTCCCAGTAATTAGTTCACCCTTTTTGGCTCGGCACGCAAATTAAGGGTGGAGAAAATGTTGTGAGTGTAATAGTAAAATAGGAGAGAGAATGAGTGGAGGAAATAGTAAATTTGAAAAATGTTGCGAGTGTAATAGTAAAATAGGAGAGAGAATGAGTGGGTGGAATAGTAAAGATTCTTTGCCAAAAAAAGGAAAGGTGAAGCTTTAAATGAGACACCCAAAATGGCAAAAGGTGAAGTTATTAATGGGACGGAGGGAGTATTGGGTAACAGTGAGATCGAACACCAATCTAGTACTTTATTTCGTTGATTCATGCTGTTACATGTCAGTCTGACGTGTGCATATTGCATTAGATGTGTGTAGTGTGGTAATGTCAACCAACTTCATTTCTTAACTTCAGATACAGATCTCCGCACATTCACACTTCAAATTACTCCCCATTACTTACCACTTGTATCAAAAGGCATTTCAAGTGAGGTCTCTCCGTCCGGCGTAACCGGTCAACCGTGATTCTAATGTATGGCTCAACCCAGTGATCCACCTGTCCTCTGCAGTTTTGGAGCACCACTTCAATCAGCTTAGGTGCAGGCTCAATATCATTGTCCTCCAAATTCTTATCTCCCATTATCTGGACCAACGAGAAAATATTAGAAGCACTAAATTTAGTTTGAACCCTATTAGAATAGATAGCCCAATCAACTAAAAGAAGACAAATTCAACAATGATCATTTAACTCACATTTAAAATCATATTCCAAAGACTTTGCTGGTAGTCAGGTTCCTTGCATGTCAGAAAATGAACCGTACTCCTGGATATAAAGTTGTCCAAAGGAACAAGAATATCTACATAATAATAGAAAAAACAAGAACCAAACAGAATAAGTTCTTAGAAGCTGCTTGAATGAATATAGTAATTTGTAATGCATAAGGGGGACAGAGAAGAATTATCAGCAGAGATTTCATTCAAGTATTGTCCGACATTTAAGCATACTCCTCAAAGCCTTGTGCTTGATAAATAAAGTCGCTGCTGAACTAAACAAACAGGTGTAAAAGAGACCTGTACAATTTCACAGTATACAGCATACATCCAAAATCACTAAAAGAATACACCGCCATGAAATTTGATAAACTGGAAAGCCCCTGACGTATGGCTCTGCTTAATCTGCTGATAGTAGTCATCTCAATTATTCGCACTTTACCATTCATATAATTAAGAAGACAGTAATAGCCCCTTCAATTCCATCTTAAACCACTTTGTATTTTAGGGGCAAGATCCTCAAGCATTAAGACCATCTTTGTCATGATCGACAGAAGCTACAAGGTACTCCTGTCTCCTAATAACATGTGGGTGTTGAATCAACCAGTAAAATGGAAAGCAAGGGAAATCAATATTTGAAGAACAAAGCTTGAACATGTTACGAACAAGAATTTTGCATTAAATAAAAGTCACAATTCCACATGTAAGAGCAACTTAACGCAACTAAAACCCCAAAAGTCAGAATTCTAAGACAAAAAACACATTGATGTTCAAATCAGTAAAAGTAGTCGTTTAAAATTGTGAAAATAAATTTTAAAGCACGTTAGAAAAAAGAATAATACATGAAATTAAGGTAATATATAAATTGCAAAAATATAATTCCATACTTAAGAGACCTCCTGTTATGTCTTTTGACAAAGGCGGACGCCTCACGCCATAACCAAGAAAGGCGTCGCCTGGGCCAAAAAGGCGCACAACAGCCCGCCATAAAACGTATAATACCATACCTCCTATTATGTCTTTTGACAAAGGCCCAACAAACCACCAATAGAATGAAAAAGAGGAAATATATACCACTCGAGTGAAACCAAGAAATGTTTAAAATGAAAACCTTTCACACGCATAAAACATCAATGAACACAATGAACAATGAGGCCAGGTGGCTAATAGTGAAATCATAACATTAAGGATGGACCATAGTAGCCTAATTGGAATAATGTAATGAAGGAAACCTTTCCAGCCGAATCAAGTCCAAATAAACAGAGGTCATCATCTCATTCTTAGAAGAAACAATAAATGCAAATGAAGCTACTGGTTCATAGAAACTCTTCTATATTGGTATTTAGTGCCTATAATAGAATTACTGCCAAGTACACGAAAAAGATGTTGAACAGGAAAGACAGCTTGAAGACAAGAAGCAAGCAAATATAAGTAAATTGCATTTATATACAGTTTTCAAACCCCAAATAAGCCATGAGTGATTGGGTTTTTTTCATTATATCTACAAAAGAAATTGCAAGAACGCAATCCAAGAAGAAAAAATGCATGCAGAATTCAGGAAGATGCAAATTGTATAACAGATGATTAAAGTAACTTACTTGGAAAGAAATCAATAGCCCAATCAGCCAGTGCTTCAATCATCAGAGGCCAAAGACTCCACATATCCATGGAAATTGTTGGTGAAAAAAAGGTCATATAAGACACAATTTCTAAGACCTCCTCAAAGACCTCTGCAAGACACACATACTGATTACTGAACATGCATGCTTGTATATCCAGGAAAAAAAAATCACAATAAACACGGGAGCCCTATATGTGTGTGTGAGTGTGTAGATATATATATGCACACACTTATATATACATCTACATATATACTCCCTCCGTCCCAGTTTAAGCTTCACCCATTCTTGGGGAACAAAAGTTAAGAAAAGGGTTATTTATAATCAAAAGTAATGTGAGTGAGAAAGGGGTTGTGAGTGGAATATGTGAGTGAGATTGACAAGTGGGGGCCACAATTGATGTGTGTGAGTGGAATAAGTGAGTGGGATTGACAAATGGGGCCACAATTTTGATAAGAATGTATCCTTTCAGTTCAGGCTCAAAATACATGAGCTCAGGAATAGTAAAAGATCACATGTAGCAAGGGTTCAGAAGAAAAACCCCATATCCTCCATTTTGGATGAGATATATTCACATGTCAACAGATGCAAATGATGCACCAAAAGACTATTGTTCATTCATAGAGGATCTCAGATGAATCATTCATAACTTACACCAATAAGATAAATGTGTTTACCTACTGATGAAGACAATATTGCAGCTTTAATATAACTATACAATCCTAGGGAAAAGAGAAGGTAATTTGACAATTTAAACATTGCTAATGATTTTATTAACAGCTTTCAGAGACCCAAAAGGGCTCCTAATAAGGGTTTAACCAAGTCAAGAAATAGTTGATCGATTGTTGATGGTTTTCAATGAAGAAACTGAGAGTGAGACACTAATAAGAGAAATTGATCACCGTGTAAAAATATGCTCACATGGTGATGGAAATCAAGATAGCTCGGGTCAAGATAATCAAGACCCGTTAATCATAAAAAGAGGACCAATCACTCGTGTTTATGTGAGGAGGGCGCGAGCAGCTTTACTTCAACTTGTGGGAGAGATTTGGAATCAAGGGAGAGATTTGGAATCAAGTTAAAGTCACCAATGATCCAGTATATCAAGAGAAGTTCATATGCAAGTTAGAGGGTCAAATCGACAATCTTGAAAACTTGAAGATTGGGTTTTGAAGTCTGAAAGTTGAAAGGCTGAAAGTGGAAAGGCTGAAAGTGGAAAGGCTGAAGTTGGACAGTCTGAAAGTTGGACAATCTGAAAGTTTTCTTCTCCTAGTATTTACTGCATTTCAAGCCTATAAAAGGCAGCTCTAAACTCATTGTAAGACACTTAATTTTTCTGGTTATTGTATATTAAAGCATAAGCTTTGTTTGGGTGTTCATACACTTGTTTCACAATTGAGTTTGTGAGTCTATCTGGTTTCTTGGACTAGAAAACAAGCCTTGAACTTATCAATCTTCGTGAGTCGGAGAATTGTGGCGTTCCGTGTTCGTGGGCCGTAGGCAATCGCGTCGACGGTTCTCGTTCGCACCCCAAGGTTCCTAGTCAATTGTGACTAGTGGGTCAAGGGAGACTCTTGCTATCCTTTCTCTTTTATCGTTATTCTCATTACTTTCATTGTTCGTTGTTCTAATTCCGCGTTTGTTGTCCGTCTACAAGGGTCCCGTTAATCTTCGAATCGATCTTGGCTCGAATCCGAATCAAGATTCACATCAATTGGTATTTTTAGCAAATCGAAGAGGTAACCCGAATTCGTTCTACTTGTCTTTCTATTTTTTTTTTTTTTTTCGTTGAATTCTTCTTCTTCGAAATTCTCAGAAAATTGAAAAAAAAAATTGGAAAAGTGTTCTTGTTATTCTTAAATTGAAATCTGCAATTTGTTCGTGAAAGCCAGATTGAAAAAAAAAAAAAAAAAAAAAAAGAACGAAGCTTGCATCTGAAATTCAAAAAAAAAAAAAAAGGCCTGAAATTGTGTAATGATTTAGGGTTCGTATGAATTTGGGGATGACCGTTACGTTCGAAGATGGAAGGATACGACATCGTTTGCGGAGTAGCGTACCTTAGCGTATGCGTTTTCCTTTTAATAGGACGTCGTCGTTTTAGCTTGTTTAGTTTTTTAATTCCGTTACTTAAAATGTTGTCGTTTTATAGAGAGAGAGAGTGTAGCCGTTGTTTCCCACATGCTACTCTCCCTTTTAAGCTCAGTAGATCGCCATTGTTACGGCATGAATGAATAACAGATTTCTCAATCTATCTCTCTCCAAATTCTATATTCTCTCTCACCTCATATTCTAAATTTCTCTCTAATTTCTCTTCTCACCCATTCTGAATATAATTCTCTGTTCAATTGGAAACCATTTCCAATTTAGTTGCACCATTTCGCAATTGCTGGAGCTGGGTCATAACAAATTGGTATCAGAGCAGTCGATTCACGGAAACCATGGTGAATCATCAGAATAATCGTATGGAAACAATGGAAGCAAACCTCAGAGCTGTTGATGAGAGGTTAACTAGGCTCGAAGGTGCATTGGAGACGAAAACCAATGAATTGAAGAGTGAGCTAAAAGGAGAGATGACTGTGCTAAGTAAGGGAATGGATCAAGTGATTCGTTTAGTGTTGGAGATGAAATACGACAATGGCAAGGACAAGGTGGATGAAGCTGGACGGGAAGATGAATACAAATCTATTGTCAAACGGCTTGCACCTTCGTCAGCTTATTGGACTGGAGTTTACGTGAAGCTTACCAATGCTCAAGGAAATCAAGTCACAGAGGACTATCAAGAGCAAAAAGATGGAGAAAGGAATGGCCAGTTTGCACAGGATAAACAGACTGCGATGGTGCACACCAAGTGTTCGACAGAATGCCAAGGTGAAATAATAGAGGAATTGCTTGAATCAGGTAATCATTATTCATTACCTAGATTGCTTAGTCCTTGTGCTCAAATGAAATGTGTATTCGCAAAAAGAGCTGGAAGTAATTATGCTCCCAAGATGGTTGTTGAATTGAAGGAGTTTGGAGAAAATTTCTTGGATAGTAGGTATGACTTAGCAGATGAAATAAGTGACGAAATGCACATGGGTTGTGAGCATGCTGAAATTATAACGGTTGGTTCGAGATTATTGTATGAATTTTGGGATCCAGGTGGTTATATAGTGATTCATAGACCGATATCTATGTATTTCTCTTATGGAAATGAGCAAATTACAAAGGGAAAACAAACAAAATGGAGGCATGCCAAATATTTGTTAAAATCTCCAGGAGAAATATTGGAGGGATTGCTCCAATCAGTTCTTACTAAAGAGGATGTTGTAGTGAAGAACCTCAATTACTTGTCTCTTGTTTCCAAGGCTCTCCCATATATACGCTGCATTGGGGAATCATGGCCTATGACCAAGGACCGTTCTTATTTTGAAGCCTCAGCTCTAAGAGAGCAGCGCCGTTTATGCCCTGATCATGTTCCTGAAGTTTATCATTTTGACAAAACTATGTGTTTGATTGGCATGCGCTACTTGGAGCCTCCACTTATAATATTGAGAAAAGGGTTGATTGCTGGAATTGAGTACCCATTGCTTGTAGAACACATGTTGGACTTTATGGCCAATACTCTTTATCACACATCTCTTCTTCGTCTTACCACCACTGAGCACAAGCGTGCAGTGGCTGAATTTTGTGGGAACGTGGAGTTATGCAGACTGACAGAGCAGGTTGTTTTTTATGATCCTTACAAAATCTCTGAATATAACCACTGGACCTCCCCTTATCTTGATAGTGATGCTGAGGCAGTTCGGGAGGATAATGCACTGAAGCTTGAAGTTGCCGAGTTGAAATCCATGTTCTGTGAAAGAGCTCAATCTCTTGTACATGGTGATCTCCATATTGGTTCAGTCATGGTTACTCATGATTCAACTAAAGTTATAGATCCAGAGTTTGCTTTTTATGGGCCAATCGGGTTTGATGTTGGAGCCTTTTTAGGGAACTTGTTTTTGGCCTACTTCTCACAAGTTGGACATGCAGCTGAGGGGAATAATCGAAAAGCATATAAGGAATGGATATTGAAGACAACAATAGCAACTTGGGATCTATTCAATAAAAAGTTTACCTCTCTGTGGGACGAACACAAGAATGGCCCCGGAGATGCTTATCTTCCAGAAATTTATAATACTCTGAGCTCTACTTGTAAAACAGAAGTACATGAAAGATGTGTTCCATGACTCTCTTGGATTTGGAGCTGCCAAAATGATAAGGAGGATTGTTGGGGTAGCTCACGTAGAGGATTTTGAGTCAATCACTGATGCTGGGACTCTTGCATTAATTGGAGGACTTCATGGTCAATTATGGATCATTGATGCTGGAGATGAGAAGATACACAAGTGCTTTGTGGGTCTATTAGTTGAAGATTGTGCAATTATTCAGGAGGGAAATAGCAGGGGAATGTTACTCCAAACTGTTGAAAAGAATCACCAGTTAATGAGCAGATTCGAGTTATTACAAAACAAGGATTTTGATTTTTATCCGTGTATCGTGCCGCTTGATCGCCGGGTTCCATGGATGCCAAAGGATATCATGTCAACATTCATTGGAATCGTGAAGGAGTTGGGAATGACAACCATTTGGTGCAACATGCTATGCTACCTATAACTTCCCAGGTTCGATTGAGCAAGGGAGAGCTGATGTTAGCTGTCGGATGGCGTAATCAAGTGGATGGAGCTTGTTTAGAAGGTGCAATGGTTATGCTTAAAGAGAAAAATGGAACACCAAAATACTCATGGTCTGAATTGAAGGGTGGAGGTTTCATAGACGATGCTGCATTAACTGATGGGACTTTATTGGCAACAAAGGTTGATTTTGCTGATGTTGCAACTGTTGCCGGCAGTGTTAGAGGGTCAGTTGTAATAGTAGCATTGATAGAAGTTGCTGGAGTTGAACTTGCAGGGACTAAAGTGACTATAAAAAGGGCAAGTGTTAGAGGATCAGATAAAGTCAGGACTATTTGCTCAAGTATCGATAAGTTAGACAAACAATCATTTGAGCAGATAAAGAGGGAAATGGTGGATGAAAAGGGTTTAGATGTTGAGGCAGCAGATAAAATTGGGTCTTTTGTGATGCTAAGAGGACACCCTTTTAAATTTCTGTCTGAGCTTATTAAGGAAGGCAGCAAGTTCTTAGAAAATCCTGCATCTAGTGGTGCGCTGAAGGACTTGGAGAAATTATTTAAAGCGTTAGGGAATGCAAGGTGTCTTGACAAAGTGGTTCTTGATATGAGTCTTGCGAGAGGCCTTGATTATTATACTGGCGTCATATACGAAGCTGTTTTTAAGGGGGTTACGCAGATGGGTTCAATTGCTGCTGGTGGACGTTATGACAACCTTATTGGCATGTTTGGCACCAAACGCGTTCCTGCAATTGGTGTCAGCCTAGGTATAGAACGTGTATTTACAATAATGGAGCAGCTTCAGGTGTGTGCTGTTCGCCGAGATCATTCAGCAAATTTTATCCACATGGCTAATGTTGTTGAACAAGTAGATGAAATGCTGACTACTATTAATCAAAGCTTGTTTGATGCTCCCCAAGTACATCATGACTCCAGTTTGTATCATGCCAAGTCTGATGCCAAGTGTTGCTGCAGAATTACCAAATTTGCCAAGGGAATTGGTTAAAATAATCCTTGAGGACAAGGATTGTTTGAAGGAGTAGGGAATGTAATGATTTAGGGTTCGTATGAATTTGGGGATGACCGTTACGTTCGAAGATGGAAGGATACGACATCGTTTGCGGAGTAGCGTACCTTAGCGTATGCGTTTTCCTTTTAATAGTACGTCGTCGTTTTAGCTTGTTTAGTTTTTTAATTCCGTTACTTAAAATGTCAGCTGCTTTATGCAGAGAGAGCGTAGGCCGTTGTTTCCCACATGCTACTCTCCCTTTTAAGCTCGCAGATCGCCATCACATACATTTAATGAATAATGTATTTCTCAATCTATCTCTCTCCAAATTCTATATTCTCTCTCACCTCATATTCTAAATTTCTCTCTAATTTCTCTTCTCACCCATTCTGAATATAATTCTCTGTTCAATTGGAAACCATTTCCAATTTAGTTGCACCATTTCGCAATTGCTGGAGCTGGGTCATAACAAATTGTTGGGAATCAAATTCTGAAAATTGTGAACTCAAAATTGACTTGGAAGTTGTGTTTTATGCAGTCTTGTTCATCATACTTATATCATCAATTGCTTGGGAACTTATTTGCTTATTTTCATGTTCATCTTACATATATATCATTTATAGCATTTGTTCTTTTCTTACTTTCAAAGTGATTTGTTTCTCGCTTTGAATTATCATCGTAGCCCAAAGAATCCTAGGGAGCATAGATTGTAATTGTCTTGATTCACGGAACAATCACTTGACTCTATTTGTTGATTTATTCAAGGATTGGTAACTATCTTGAAAACTAGAGCGTGAGTGAGTTGAGTGTAAACACGAGCGGTACACTTGTGAGATTGTGAAAATTGTAATCTAAAAACATGACTCAACAAAGACAAACTAATTAGGCTCCACCAACTGGGGGTAACGGGGATGATGGAGGTTTAGGGGGAGGAAATCCGATAGACCTTCGTGAGGGGATGGCTAGGATGATGGAAATGACGAGGAAACTAACCCGAAGAGTAGCCACGTTAGAAATACCCAATGCACCACCTCAAAGAAATCCACCTAGATACCAACCAAGGAGGAGAGTGCAAGTAGAGGAGGAGGATGAGGATGATGAGGGAGAATACGAGGAGGATAGAAGGCAAGGTAGAAGAGGGAAAATTAGAAACATTAAAATGAAGGTACCTCCTTTTAAAGGTAAGGCGGAACCAGAAGAATACCTTGAGTGGATTAGGAAAGTGGAAGTCTTTTTTAGTTGTAACCAATTCACGGAAGTACAGAAAGTGAAACTAGCATCGCTAGAATTTACCGACTATGCTAGTGTTTGGTGGGAACAACTCATTCTAAATCGTAGGAGGAATGGAGAAGGATGTATTCGGGATTGGGAGGAGATAAAAGGGGTAATGCGTAGGAAGTTTGTCCCTAACTATTACCACCGGGATTTGATGAAGAAAGTCCACAATTTAACTCAAGGAACTAAATCAGTGGAGGAGTATAGCAGGGAATTAGAGTTAGCTCTTGCTCGGGCTAATGTGATGGAAGAAGTTGATACGACCATTTCTAGGTTTATAATTGGATTGAATGATGACATAGCCAAGGTCGTTGAGCAACGAGAATATGATGACATGGAGGATGTTGTCCACGCTGCCCTAAAGGGAAAGGCGTCTCAAGAAGAAAAAGGGGATCTATACACGAGGCCAAAACACTTCATCTTCTTACCAAAAACCCAACAAGTCTTGGGGAGAGGGAAACAAGAACTCTAGCACCACACCTACCAAATCATTGGGGGAATCGTCAAAGGAAAATGTGGTAGATAAAGGGAAGGGTGTGAACCCATGTCCATCAAAAGCTAGGAAAATTGTTTGTTTCAAGTGTAATGGGAGAGGGCACATTTCATCCCAATGTCCTAACAAACGGATAGTGTACAAATGAGTATGAATCCGGGGATGATGAGGAGAAAGAAGAGGAAGAGAGTGAGGATGAGGACCCATTTTCCCTAGAAGCATTGGTCGTGAAAAAGGTGTTGAGTGCCCAAGTCAAAGAGTCTAATGATCATCAAAGGGAACACATTTTTCATACTCGCTGCGACATTAAGGGAAAAGGTTGTGATTTGTTGATAGATAGTGGGAGTTGCACTAATGTTGTTAGCATGGAAGTGATAGAGAAGCTGAACATTCCGGCCATTAGGCACCGACATCCTTACAAACTTCAGTGGCTTAATGATTGTGGGGAGTTAAAGGTGACTAAGCAAGTCTTGATCTCGTTTTCGATTGGGAAGTATAACGATGAGATTATGTTTGATGTGGTCCCAATGCAAGTGGGGCATGTTATATTAGGAAGACCATGGCAATTTGATCGCCATGTGATGCATGATGGATTCTTGAATCACTACACCTTAGAACATAAGGGTAAATCACACACGCTTCAATCATTGACACCACACCAAGTCCATAAACTTCGGCTTCAAAAAGCAAGGAAAAGTGAGGTTGGAGAGGTTGAGAGGAAAGATGAAAAGAGTGGGTTGATGGAAGCGAGTGAGAATAAGAGCGTCGAGAGAAAAATGAGTGAAAATGAGAAAAATATGAGGGAGGAAATACGAGAGAAAGAGGAAGAAAAGAAAGAAGTTGAAAAGTCCAAGGGCCAAAGGGTGAAAAAGAATTTTTTTGTCAAATCAAGTGAGGTTTCGAGGGAGTTGGGGGATAAAAGAGAGGTCTTTATCATGATTTTCAAAAACACTTTAGTTACTAATGATATATCAAGAACTATGCCTTCTTTTGTCTCATCTTTATCATAGAATTGTGGATGTCTTTCCCGAGGACGAACCAAGTGGCTTGCCACCTTTTCGAGGGATAGAGCATCAAATTGACTTCATCCCGGGGTCAACTTTGCCATACCGACCTGCTTACCAAGCAAATCCTGAGGAAACCAAAGAAATTCAAAGGCAAGTTGAGGAATTGCTCAATCATGGCAAGATTCGCGAATCCTTGAGTCCTTGTGGCCGTACCGCACTTTGGTACCCAAGAAAAGTGGTGTATGTGTACCGATTGTAGGGCCATTAACCAAATCACTATCAAGTATCGTTATCCTATCCCACGATTAGACGACATGCTTGATGAGTTGAATGGTGCTACAATCTACACTCGAATTGATCTTAAAAGTGGTTATCACCAAATTAGAATTCGAGAAGGTGATGAATGAAAAACTGCTTTTAAAATCAAATTTGGGTTATATGAGTGGCTGGTTAAGCCTTTTGGTTTGACCAATGCACCGAGTACATTCACGAGATTGATGAACCAAGTTCTTAGGAATTTCATTGGGAAATTTGTCATTGCAGACTTCGATGATATTCTAATTTATAGCAAAAGCATGGAAGAACACACACTTCATATTCGTTCTGTTTTGAGCACTTTAAGGGAGCATTCTTTATATGCTAACTTTAAGAAATGTGAATTTGTCATGGACAGAATAAGTTTCTTGGTTTTATTGTAAGTGCTGCAGGAGTGGAAATGGATGAAGAGAAAATCCAAGCGATTAAGGAGTGGCCTACTCCTACAAGTGCGAGTGAGGTAAGGAGTTTTCATGGCTCGCAAGCTTCTACCGAGATTTGTCAAGAATTTCAAGACAATCGCCGCACCGCTGAATGAATTGGTGAAGGAGGTAAAATTTCATTGGGTGAAAACAACAAGCCGCCAACTTTTGAAAGAAAGTTTAGTTTCTGCACCTGTTCTTGTTTTACCTAATTTCCAGAAAATGTTTGAATTGGAGTGTGATGCATCGGGAGTCGGGATCGGTGGTGTTTAACCAAGAAGGTAAACCCGTTGCATATTTCAAATGAGAAGTCGAGTAGTGGCATCGTTGAATTATTCCACCTATGATAAGGAATTGTATGCTTTGATGAGACGCCTTCTGACACGGGAACATTACCTGTGACCTAGGGAATTTGTGATCCACATGCATCACGAGTCAATCAAATACCCGAAAAGTCAAGGAAAATTGAACAAAAGGCATGTTAAAGTGGGTTCAATTCATCAATCATTTCCATATGTTATCAAGTATAAAAGGGTAAGGATAATATAGTAGCCGACGCTTTATCACGTAGGTATACTTTGATCACTACCATGCATTCTAGATTACTTGAATTTGCTTTCATTAAGGAGTCAGATGCTAACGATGACGATTTCAAAGATGCGTTCTCATTGTGTGAAAATTTGGCTTTTGGAAAATACTATAGGTACGAGGGTTATCTTTTCAAAGAAAATCACCAGATACCCAAATGTTCTACGCGTGAGTCACTCGTACGCGAGGCCCGGGCGGAGGCCTTACGGGTCATTTTGGTGTATTTAAGACACTCCAAACCTTAAAGGAACATTTCTTTTGGCCTAAAATAAGAATAGATGTCGTGCGTATTTCTTCTAGCCGCATAACTTGCAAGCGTGCCAAGTCACGAGTGGAACCCCACTGGTCCGTACACTCCTTTCGCCTATTTCACATTCTCCTCGACCGACATTTCTACGGATTTCATTCTCTTGACCGCCTAGATCTAAGCATGGTCATGATTCAAGATTTGTGGTAAAGTGGACCGGTTTTCGAAGATGGCACATTTCATCGCATGTCATAAAACCGATGATGCTAGTTTTATACCGATTTGTTTTTCAAAGAAGTCAAGGCTTCGCATGGTATGCCAAGAACAATTGTGAGCGATCGAGGCACCAAATTCATAAGTCATTTTCGAGAGTGTTGTGGAATAAATCGGGAACTAAGATGTTTTCTACTTCATATCATCCTCAAACGGACGGGCAAACCGAAGTTGTCAATCGTGTCCTACCTCAATTGCTTAGACTCGCTTTGAATAAAAACTTGAAAGCTTGGAAGGAGAGTTTACCATTCGTTGAATTTGCATATAACCGTTTGCTCATACTACTACTAGTTACTCTCCTTTTTAAATTGTTTATGGGTTTAACCCGTAGTCCTTTAGATCTGCTCCTATTCCAGCTTAAGGAGCAAGCTAGCATGGACGGCAAACACAAGGCGTAGATGATTCGAAATCGCATGAACAAGTTCGACCGAACATTGAGAAGAGGACAACACAATATGCCAAGCAAGCAAATAAAGGAAGGAAACAAGTTATATTTGAGTCTTGATCGGGTGTGGTTGCATTTGAGGAAATAACGATTTCCAAAGAAGCGTCGTTTCTAAGTTACACCCGAGGGGATGGACCGCTCCAAGTCCTCGAACGGTTAAATGATAACGCATATCGACTCTCGACCTCCCAAGCGAGTATAACGTTTCATCTACTTTCAATGCCGACTTATCCTCGTTTGACTCGTGTGATGATTAGAGGTCGAATTCTTCTCAAGAGGGAGGAACGACGGGAATCAAGATAGCACGGTCAAGATAATTAAGACCCTTTAATCATAAAAAGAGGACCAATCACTCGTGTTTATGCGAGGAGGGCGCGAGCAGCCTTTACTTCAACTTGTGGGAGAGATTTGGAATCAAGTTAAAGTCACCAATGATCCAAAGATATCAAGAGAAGTTCATATGCAAGTTAGAGGGTCAAATCGACAATCTTGGAAACTTGAAGATCGGGTTTTGAAGTTTGAAAGTTGAAAGGCCGAAAGTCAAAGGTCAAGGTGGAAAGGCCGAAGGCGGACACCAAAGTCGACATTTCGAAAGTTTTTTTCTCCTAGTATTTATCGCATTTCAAGCCTATAAAAGGCAGCTCTAAACTCATCGTAAGACACTTAATTTTTCTGGTTATTATATATTAAAGCATAAGCTTTGTTTGGGTATTCATACACTTGTTTCACAATTGAGTTTGTGAGTCTATCTGGTTTCTTGGACTAGAAATCAAGCCTTGAACTTATCAATCTTCGTGAGTCGGAGGATCGCGGGCGTTCCGTGTTCGTGGGTCGTAGGCAATCGCGTCGACGGTTCTCGTTCGCACCCCAAGGTTCCTAGTCAATTGCGACTAGTGAGTCAAGGGAGACTCTTGCTATCCTTTCTCTTCTATCGTTATTCTCATTACTTTCATTGTTTGTTGTTCTAATTCCGCGTTCATTGTCTGTCTACAAGGGTCCCGTTTATCTTCGAATCGATCTTGGCTCGAATCCGAAACAAGATTCACATCACATGGCTAGGTCATAAGAGACACCTCCAAAATTCTCATAAATTTGCTATCTAACTGAAGTAATGAACAGCTAGCATAGCTTCCGAATAATTATTTCAACCACAGCAGGCTGTTTCCAAGGAATTCTTAAGAGCATCATCAAGTAACAAAGAAGTTTTTTCACAGTAAAAAACTATAGACCATGCTTATGGGGTAATATTTATTTGCATCCAGTTGACTCAACAATATAAATCAAATTCCAGCCAGAAAATACAAGCTCCTACACGTATGAATTGACTTACTCAAAGACCAAATAAGAGTTTTAGGGAGTTGTTCCTGTAGGGAGGAAAAATTATGAAAATGAAAAACCAGCTTTTCTTACATAAAGAATAGTCTTGTGATGTCATTAAAGACTGATATCGAGTATCGAGCGACAAGATGATATAATACGTTCAAATACTTGAAAAGGAAGCTGATAAAATCTTTCAAAAGTGATATTCTAGTCCACCCAAATTCGAAGTAGCGAAGATACCTTGCCCATCGGTAGTCAGCATCCTACGCATTATTGGAAGTAGAGTAGGCTCAATGTCGGCAAAGAGGTGAGGAAGCCTGCTTACTGATTCAAGAATAGTACCAATGGCACGCAAACACCCCACTGCCGCCAAAGCACCAGGATCATCAGCTTCATCATCAGCTTCAGCACTGTTCATGCACTTCCAAAATGTGGCAGCCTAAAACACACGAGAGTTGCGTTAACACAAAAAGGAGCTATTGAAAATGAAATTATGCCTTCTTAATCGTAAATAATATACCAGATTCTGGCATAACCCAAGAGCATAAGGAGACATCTCCTCCCCAAACTTGTCCACAATAGTCTCGAGGGTAAACACAAGATCCTCATTTTCAACTTCATTCATTAGCTTGAAAACTCTGAAAAAGAAAGAGATGATAAGGAAAGTTAAACAAAAAGAGTACCACAGACAAATGAAAGAATTCAAGACCTCCTAGAATATACATACCATCAAGAAGTTGCGGAAGAATTGGTCTGATTTCACTTAAATCTGAGGATAGAAAATAATCCAGACCTCAGTATCTTAGAATGTGTTGGAAGAGAAAACTATAATAGAGAAAGAGCTCAAGCACACAGGTATTACCTTTGCAAGCTTCAATAAAAGAACGCAATGCAAAAACAGAATCAACACGAACAGGAAGCTCCGGGTCTCTCATCCCACAAACAACGCTATGTAGTGCCTTACGAAAATTATTCGAGTCCGAAAATTAATATGGGCATATTGTCCTGCAACCCATGCAGCCTAAGATTCCCGACAACAATTCAGAAATAAGTTAGTCCAAAAAAAGGTGGGAGGCATGAAGAACAACCAAACAACAACAACAACAACAAGGCCTTAGCCTCAAAATGATTTGGGGTCGGCTAACATGAATTGACATATGGACTTTTCAATGAAGAAAAAATGTGAAAGCTGAGAAGCTTTTAAAAGAAGAAATAAGTATGACGAAAATCAAGAGAAACGGGAATACATAAAACATTTGAAAATATAAAAATATAAACTAAAAGAACTACAACATCAAGCCATATATTTCCCATGGTAGATCAGAGGATCGTATACGGTATGCATACAGTCAGTTCATTTTGATCTTGGACTCCTCAAAGAGAGGAGAAAATACCCAATTTCAGTCCTTATTAATGGTTCATAGTTCATTTGGAATATGTTAACCTAGTGGATAAAACGAGCATAAGTTTGCATTCTTCAAGATATCAAAGGGTGAATTAATGTGATCCTCTACAAATACGACGGGAAAAGCCAACTGAAAGGCTAGGGAGAGATAGATCTACTCCCTTTGTAGCTGTGATTTGCTCCTCAAGAGTCGAGATATCTTTAAAACATTAGACTATGTGTCAAGTTTGATCAACCTACTGTACAAATCTCAGCCAGAAACTCTGGCAAGAGGTTTGAAATCTATTTGTACATGACACCATCTATTCACACCCTGAAGCAAAATTTCTAGATTATTTTATTCTCGGTTAAGTTCATAAGTGCAGATGCACAGGGCATCCCACTAGAGGGATAGGGGTAACACAGAATTGCAAATGGAGCTAGAATCGTATCTGCAAAAGACCAGACATAAAGACCACATGGTGAAGGAATGATTATGATTAATGCAACGTTTTCTCATTTACATTAACCTCAAGAGAATAAATGTTTGTAATGGGTGTTGGGCAAACAAAAGGAGATATAATAAACTAACCTTCGCTCTAAGATGGCCGACAGGACTGCTGGAACTCTGGGAAAACATGTTGTACTTAGCATGCGCTCAAGCTCAGACTTATAGGGTTCAGTTTGCTTCAGCTTATCGCAAAGTGCTCCAATAGCAAGAAGTGCACCATCTTTCTGTCTATAAGACTTATGCTCCACAGCCACCTCCTCGTATCTGATTATCGTCAACGCACAAAAACAAGTAGCACAATTAAATACGGTCCCTATTTGCAAAAGCTTGACAGACATTATAGTACAGACATAGAAAGTGATGCGTATCTTTTAAAAATATCTACTATATATAGTATAAACTTCTGAAGGTTATCCTTTCCACGTTTCCTTACCAACTCGCTTACAAAATCCATTGCCGCTGTCCTAGGACTGTATAGATCTTCTATAATATCTGCAGGAAAACAAGAATTGCTTGATCAAAAGAAGCAACTCCAGGAACCAACAAAACATGATGCTGAAAATTGAGGTATGAGCTTCACTCACCATAACCTTTTCTCACATATTCATGTGGATCTTCCTCCCAGAGCTTTTGATCATTGTCATTGAAGCACATAAGTGGAAATATTATCTCGAATAGAACAACATCAAGTCTTGATTGGAGCAGATTGTACATATTAGTTTTTGAAATGCTGCACAACAAGTAGAGACGTTTCAAATAAACTTGTTACAAAAAAATATATAAAAAATTATTATATTAATAATAAATTAATAGAGTAACATACAATTAAAGAGAATAAAAAAGAAAACAAAAACATAGAACAATACAATAGAGAGCACTAGGACCCAAAAGGCACCATATGATGATTTAAGAGCATATCCAGCTTCTAACCAACTAAACTTTCGTTCAAAGAAACTACACCGATGGTAAGCCATAATTCATTAGGATTTTTTAATAAATAAACTGAAATACTAAAATCACAACTAGGTGTTTTTACCATATTTAGGAAAAATAACCAAATAAAAAGAGCCTGGTATTTCCATTCCTAAATAAGGACAAATGAGGTTAATACACTAAAAGAGAAAAATAGCTAGGCCAAACTCGTTGTTATAGCATACTCTCTCCGCCCCACTCGAAAAGGCACAAAATTTCATTTTGGATGTCTCATTTAAAAAGGCATATTCCAAAAAACTTTTTAATACTTCTTTATTCATGAGACCCACTTGTCA